>JARJLF010001347.1:0-83343 GCA_029378395.1 Mycena leptocephala
TCATCTTCACGGGTGCGGTACGTGTGCATCCCTTTCTCCGTCTCAATTGATTCTGATGTCACGCTTAGAGACCTACGCCACGGCCAGGCGTGGAACCACTTTGAGTTCTACGGCCGAGTGCGCATGTGGGACGGGATGATTGGGATCTTGCGCGTTTCTGTGAGTAGCTCCGTGGCGAGGGTGGCGTCTAGCTGACGTGGGGTAGCCCGACCCGCAGCTTGGGACGCTCTTCTTTTATGGTTTCATCGTCGGGGGACACAAAATCGTGGGGAGCTGGCGCGTTGCGCATCAGGATGTGGGTGCGCCCGCGTACGAGAGCGCGTTCTCTATGGCGCGGAGGGACGACTGAGCAGCTGGCTCTGCATCTAAAACTTTAGATTGTATTTCTATACTTGGACTTACCTTCGGACTGGAAGCCTGCCTGCAATACAAACACGCCATGCCTTGTATATCACCAACACATTATATTACCACACTACGTACAATTGAAACATGACAAGACGCATGAGGGCAAATCGAGCGAGTGCACTCAGAAGAGGTCCTCAATGCCGTTCTTGGCCTCATCGACGGCGCTGGAGATGCCGAGCTGGTCGGCGCATCCGTTGCAAGAGGCGGGCTAGACATGCATGTCGTTAGGGAACTCCAGGAGAATTAGGGAAGGACACTGACCAAGTCCACGGCGTCCTTCAGAGCCGCGACAACACATCCGGCATCTGAGAAGGGATCTAGATTCAGAGCAATCGTGAGATGATCGGGCGACGGTGAACGCGAAGCACGGAGAACTCACCGGCTCCCAGTTGGGCGGCGGCAGATCCGCAGCCAAGGACTATGATCGCGTGAGCGTGAATAGAAGGAAAAGTCCAGAATTTGTATATACCTGTGGGCGCGAGATCGAGGGCGCAGTCTGTGGACCGGATAAGTGGGGTCCTAGAGCTAAAGAATTAAAGGCTCACTCTTGAGATCACAGGTGTTCCGGCGCAAACGCAGGGGACCAGCAGAGACGGCAGTGACGGCAATGGCGAACAGGGCAACGAGGGAGAACTGCATCTTGTCGAGTACGATGGAAGGCGGTCGAAGAATGACAGAGTGCTAAGAGGAACGTCGAGTTCGCGTATTATAATGTGAAGGCGAAAAAAAAAAAGGTAACGGTGGCTCGGGCCAGACGAAAGGAATGAGGGACTGTAGCACATTTCCGATTCTCTTTATAGGGGAGTCCCTTCACCATTCTTTCGGGGCGACTATACGACCATCATTGCAAAATGCATCTGAGACAAGTGGTACTGTCTTCACAGATTGTCCACGCGTAAACTCGGTCTGCAACAAAGTGTCGCCCTCGCATATCAGGATAGATACTTACCGTGCCACAGAAGAAGCGCCAGGCCACAGGAGAAGCGCCAGGACACCGACAGATCCAAGTAAATCAAGTTACGACGTCGAAAGGAATCGCTACAAAGATTGAGCAGTGGCAGAGAACAGTGGATGGTGGGAATTATCGGCTGGGCAACCATGTGTACCGAAACAAGGTAAGTAGGCGAGGTAAGTAGGCCGCTGTAAACCCTGAACTTGAGCTCTGTTCGTGAACAGCCGCCAGGAAGCTCCAGCAATAGCACGCGTTGGGCAGCCCCAAAAATAATTGAATAGCGTCTCTAAGAAGGCCGCAAGGTGGCGCTATGAGAATCAGGTGGTTCTTGGTCTGTCTCAAGTTAGCAGAGGAATGATGCGTCAGTGAGAATTCGAAGTTTGAATCGACGACGAGTGATATCTTGGCAAAGAATGTGACCACGGAAGATAAGCACAGATGGATACCAGCATTCAATGCAGGTTTTGGTTCGGTATCGATGGTGGTGGTGGAAAGAAAGCAACCTGGCGCCAAAGAAAATCAAATAACGCGATGTTAACATGCCGTGGAATCAAATTCTCCTGATGTATTTTAAGAAAATTAAAGATTTCAACATACACTCCTTCGATGGCTTCGCTAACTCCAAGTCGCCAGAGATGCCAAGCTTGGCGGAGCAACCGGTGCAAGCAGCGGGCTACTAGAGCCTAGTAGGAAGGACTTCATGTTAGCGTGAAAGGGATGCTGAGTATGTATAAGGGCAACGACCAACTTCGAGACGGCGCCTACAGCCGCGATTATGCATGCAGCATCTGAAATGGGATCTAAAGCAAACATAAGAAAATTTGCTCATCGGCGAAGACGAGCACGCACCGAGTCCCTCTAGGGCGGCGCCGGATGTGGGTGCGCCCGCGTACGGGAGCGCGTTCTCTATGGCGCGGAGGGACGATTGATTGAGCAGCTGGCTCTGCATCTAAAACCTTAGACTGTACTTAGTGTTGTCCCGGGTCAGGGCTCAAGCCCATGCCCGACCCAAGCCCGGTAGGGCCCAGGTAGTAGAGCTCAGAATTTTGAGAGACCCGCGACCCGGGCTTGAGCCCGGGTCGGGATAGGTACTCCATCCACCCAACTTCGGCCGCGGGGAATATATACTGCTTCAAAGAATATTGTGCATGTTTGAAGTAAGTAACTAAGTTTTGCATCATCAGATGCCATTCTCAGTTTCGCTCCACCAAAAAAAAAAAAAAAAAAAAGTAAGTTTTGCATCTGTCATAGCCTTGTAATCATTTCAGCTGACTTATGTGAGGTTGAACTCTGAGACTGGACATGCCGGTAAATTGATGGAATCTTGAATCTCATCAAACACCTTCGTGTCTATATCAGACTTACGAGGTACGAGTAAGTGTACTGATACTAGAGCGTCTGTCAAGAGAGACTACTTCGTGTCGACCTTTTTACGTCTTAAAAAATGGGCAATGACACAATGGAGGTCGGCTACGTCTCAGATAACATAAAGAACACTTTATCACGGTTGAAAAAAAATTACCCCCAAGCCCGAGCCTGAGCCCAAGCCCGACCCAACCCAGAGGTAGGGTCGGGCTCAGAATATTCTCAAGCTCAAGCCCGCTTCGACCCGACCCGAACAATACTAACTGTACCTCTATACTTGGACTCGCCTTCGGACTGGAACCTTGTACCTGCAACACTAATACTCGCCATTTATATCACCAACACATTATATTACCGCACTACGTACAATTGGAACATTACAAGATAAGGGCAAATCGAGCGAGTGCACTCAGAAGAGGCCCTCGATGCCGTTCTCGGCCTCACCGATGGCGTTGGAGATCCCATTCTTGGCCTCATCGATGGCGTCGGTGACGCCGAGCTGCTCGGCGCATCCGTCGCAAGAGTCGGGCTAGATATGCATGTCGTTAGGAATGACGGGGGAGATTGGGGACGACACTGACAAACTCCGCGACGTCCTTCACAGCCGCGATAAGACATCCGGCATCTGAGAAGGGATCTAGAGCAATCGTGAGATGACCGGGCGACGCTGAACGCGAAGCATGGAGAACGCACCGGCTCCCAGTTGGGCGGCGGCAGATGCGCAGGCAACGACTATCATCGCGTGAGCATGAATGAAAGGAAAAGTCCAGATTGTGTATATATACCTGAGGGCGCGAGATCGAGGACGCAGGCTGTGGGCCGGATAAGTGGGGTCCCACGAGCGAAAACATTAAAGGCTTACTGCTGATATTACAGGTGCTCTGGCGTAGACGCAGAGGGCCAGCAGAGACGACAGTGGCGGCAATAGCGAACAGGGCAACGAGGGAGAACTGCATCTTGTCGGGTACGGTGGAAGGCGGTTGAAGAATGATAGAGCGCTGAGAAGAACGTCGAGTTCGAGTATTATAATAATGTGAAGGCGAAAAAAAAGTAACGGTGGCTCGGCCAAACGAAGGAATGAGGGACTGTAGCACATTCCGACTCTCTTTATAAGGGCGTCCTTCACAATTCTTTCAAATCGGGTGACTGTACGACCATCATTCAAAATATCTTCAGTCTCCACACATAACCTCGGTCTGCAACAAAGTGTCGCCCCCCACATATCAGGACAGATGCTTACCATGCCACAGAAGAAGCGCCCAGACACCGATAGATCCAGGTAAAGCAAGTCACGACGTCGAAAGGAATCGTTACAAAAATTGAGTGGCAGAGAACAGTGGATAGTGGAAATAATCGAATGGGCAACCTGATCAAGCTTCATGTGTTCTGAAACGAGGTAAGTAGGCTGCTGTAGGCCCTGCGCTTGAACTTGAGGTCTGCTGGTGAACAGCCGCCAGGAAGCTCCAGCAATAGAACACGTTGGGCAGCCCAAAGAAAATTGAATAGCGTTTCTAGGAAGACCGCAAAGTGGCGCTATAGGAATCAGGTGTTTCTTGGCCCGACGTCTCAAGTTAGCATAGGAATGATGCGCCAGTGAGAATTCGAAGTTTGAATCGACGACGAGTGATAATTCGTGGCGAAGAATATGACCACAGAAGGTAAGGACAGATGGATACCACTGCATTCAATGCAGGTTTTGGTTTAGTGGAAAGAAAAGCAAGTTGGCGCCAAAGAAAACCAATAAGGCGATGCTGAGATGTCATGGAAACAAATTCTCCTAATGTTACATACTTTGGTGCGGTCAAGTCACCCATGTTAGCCTGATGCTCGTCGCTAGACAGCTAATCGCGCGAAATTTAGCACTTGAGAATATGGCCTTTGATATTTAATGATTCAGTTACTACATACCCGCTATGGTGGCCATAATCCTGAATTCCTAGGCCTCGGGGATCCCGCAAAGGGTTGTGTCGTGCATGGACCTCGGAAGGACTTTTATAAAGTTGTAAGGTCGCTGAGGCGGCCGCAGAAAAGGGAGCAAAAAACAGATGTTAATGTGGCGGATAGCAAGGCTTAAAAAGGCAAGTCAACAAGCAACCAAATCAACATCAAGTAAACACAGCCACATAACGCGTTGCCAAGATCGTCGTTCTGTGCCAGCGCGTTTGCCACCAATTTCTCACTGGCACAAGCCCCATGAAAGTCGCCGTAATTGGATCGGGCGTATCCGGACTTGCTGCTACTTGGGTTAGCCCCGTTCTTGCCGCTCAACCGCATCTACTGAAATCGTGCAAAATTATATAGCTCTTGAATGAGTATAGCGAGCATGAAGTCCACCTCTACGAAGCAGACAGTCGGCCGGGTGGGCATGCCAATACTGTAAAGTTCACTCCACCGGGGAAGCAGCCAGAAGACGGTGTATACGTGGACACGTACGTCGTTTCGACTAAGTCTGAGTGTAGACTGACTCGTTTGCAGGGGCTTTGTACTTGTCCTCTAAAAATTTGCAAATAACACTAAAACCGGACCGTAGATCGTTTTTAACCCAAGCACCTACCCAAATTTTATCAAGTTCCTCAACCTGCATGCCATCAAGATCCTTCCCACTGAAATGACCTTCAGCGTCTCGCGCGACGGCGGGTTGTTCGAGTGGGCGGGCAGTAATTTAATGACCATCTTCTGCCAGCCATACCGATTGATCGATCCGAACATGTGGCGGCTCATCTACGACGTTCTGCGGTTCAATGCCTGTGCTAGAAGTATTATTACGGGTGTTTCCGATGCAGAGATTTCGATCGGCGAATATCTCGACCGAGAAGCATATTCTGACTCGTTCAAGGACAATTACCTGATTGTGAGGGCCTCATGCGGTCAAATACTCGTTCTGACGCGCCTTTTAGCCTATGACCGCTTGCATTTGGAGCACTCCGCCGGATAAATGTGCTATGGACTTTCCTGCGAAAACGCTGGTATGTTCTCTAGATCACTATCGTTCCAGATACATTCAACAAATCTAGATACAATTCTTGAACAATCACCACCTCCTCCAAATAACAGGTAAACCCTCGTGGTTGACGCTTGAAGGCGGCAGGTTAGTATCGACAACAACAATATATTTATTAACTAAACCACTTGCCTCCAGTCGAGTTTATGTCAATCAAATCCTGTCGAAACTTCCGGCATCCCAACTCCATCTCTCGACGCCTGTAAAATCCGTCAGCACTGCGACCGGAACGAGCACTGTGAAGTTGACGACTGCTAGCGGCGACACAGAGACCTACGAGCATGTGATTTTTGCTTGCCATTCAGACACTGTGCTCTCTATTCTCGAAGCCGGAGAAGACATGACCGCGGATGAGCAGAAAATCCTGAGCATGTTCCAGTGGAACCGTAATGAGGCAGTTCTGCATT
Source organism: Mycena leptocephala (assembly GCA_029378395.1). Lineage (NCBI taxonomy): Eukaryota > Fungi > Basidiomycota > Agaricomycetes > Agaricales > Mycenaceae > Mycena > Mycena leptocephala. The sequence continues at coordinate 6,134 of JARJLF010001347.1, forward strand.
CAGACGTCAACGTGAGTCTGTTCTCTCGCTAACAATTCCTTAATTCTAACCCGAATTCCCGAAGCTTATGCCTCGGAGTCGACTAGCTTGGTCGTGCTGGAACTATCTCACACAATCCGTGTTGGACGCCCAAGGCCGTCGCAAAGCCAATTCGGATCAAGTTTCATTGTAGGTACCTTTCTTCATCCTGATAGTCCAACTCACCCTTTCCAGGACCTGTATGCTCTTACTTACATCGGTACTGAAGCGACCAACTTACGATTTGATTGATGTATTCCACAGATGGGATGAACGACCTGCAGCACATCCCCGAGGCCAAGTACGGGCCAGTGCTCGTAACGCTCAACCCGCCTTTTGAGCCGCGCGCCAACACGCTGGCCGGACGGTACCGCTACGATCACCCCGTCCTCGACGCGCAGGCCGTCCGCGCGCAGAAGCTAATGCGCACGATCCAGCGCACACGCGGGCTCTCCTATGCCGGCGCGTACCTACGTTATGGCTTCCACGAAGACGGGTTTGCTTCCGGTCTGGACGCCGCGGCGCACCTCATCCCCCGCGAAGCTCTGCCATTCGAGATCGACCTGGATGTGGACCGAAGGCCGCCGAGCGCCTGGGTGGCGGTCGCGTTCTTTGCGCTGTTTGAGGGGACGGGGATGCGCAGCGTTGTCGGGCTTGTCGGGTCGTGGGTTTTGGCCATCGTTGGATGGTGTGTCTGGCGCGTTTTTGGGTGGGGGAGCCAGTTGAGGGCAGAGGGAAAGGTGAAAAAGGAATAAAAGTATGTGGTTTTTTCCGCCGGTCGTCCCAACCGATGGACCTACGACATGAATGTTTTACACATACTTTTTGTCGATAAAAATTATCGGAGGGAAACATCAACTAAGCTGTTCCCCACGAAAGCAGTTCCCTGTTGCCAATTTATGCACACGCCACGAGCATCTGAGACTAGATATATGTGGTTGGTGTCGTGGGGCTTCTCACAAAGTCCATCATGGCATTCTCCCGCGACAACTCTCCTACAGAAGTACCCAAATTTTCCGCTATGCAGGCGAGGGTGAGCCAATGCAGCTCGGTGGAACCGCGGTTGCATTCCCGATTTCGCAAGTGTGCCCTCTCAATCACCGCTGCTCTCTGTGTGGTTCGAGATGGGCAAATACCGCCGTTAAAGGGTGAGTTCCAGACCTCGCGAGAATCTCTTCGAGAATTGGAGAATTGTGCACCATACGGAACCCGGAAGTATCATCCCAGGTCTACATAGAGCAATATACCTCCAAGCGTGGGGCCCTCCATCGCATTTCCGCACCCTACATCTCGGTGCGGCCAGTCGGACTTGTCGACAGCGGTGCGCCGGGCAGGGCAAATGATCCACTTTCAAGGTTCAAGATTTACTAGAAAATGAAGATTGCAATACATTCCGAGCTGTCTCGATTTCCGCCATGCCCTTCTGGCGCTCGAAACACCGGCCGATGCTCAAGCTGCGGGTTGACATTACTCTTTTTCCTGATCTTCTTGAATTTTACATGGATGGGCATTTGAGACGTCGACAAGGCAGCAGGAATGCCGTTTAACATGATGGTTGCTCCAGGTCGATGATTCGAATTGTGGTGTGCCAGTAAATGGCAATCTATTACTTAACACGAATAGATATTCTTACTGGAGTTCTACTGTAGTCTCTCGGAGAAGATACCAGAGTGTTAAATAAAAATGTACGTATGTAATCTGGTACGCATTGATTGACACCCGGTGAAAATTGTGCCGGTCCATGTGACCGCGTTTTTCCGGTGCAACAATCGCCGAGTGCCGAATACCTTTTAAAACCTACCACATACTCGGACACAAGCACTTCAGATGGCCGCTGCACTCGTTAATCTTTCGCTTTGTTTCCAGCGTCCTTCTGCCCAGCTCAACTCTCGCGACAAAGCCGTCATTGCTACTAGCTCGATTCCCGCTGATCTTCCTCCAAACAGCATCCTTATTAAAGTTGATCGTTTTGGCTTCTCCGCCAATAACATCACATACCAGGCTCTAGGAGAACAGCCCCATTTTCGGTTCGACTGCCCTTCTGACTTGGTCTATTTACCTGACCACATATCAGTTATTATGACTTTCATTCTGCACCACACTCGGCAGCTCAGAAAGTTTCCTCCCAAACCCACGGCCTTGTTCCTGTCTGGGGATTTGGAACAATTGTAGCTTCCTCACACCCAAAGTTATTTCCTGGGGAGCGTATCTATGGCTATCTCGCACCCAGCCGATACCTCCTTGTCCCTGTTTCTCCGTCGGACATTAACAAACACTCATTCTATGTGCCCCGACCTCATCTCCCAGCTGGTGCTCCTATTTTTTTAAATTTGTTGAATTACTCAATGCTGATAATATTACGACAGATAGACGTCCATACAATCAGTTCATTCGCTGCGCTACCGATCCAGAATACACTCCCACCACTTTGGGTGAAGATCTCACCATGCTTTATCGACCTCTGTTCTGGACGGCGTATTGGTTTGAAGACTGGATCTTTTCCTCGGGATACAGAGGGCGACGGCCTTTCTCATCTCGAGTGCATCCGCTAAAACGGCGTTTTGTGCCGCATACCTAATTGGTAAACGTCGAACCCGTGGAGAGGCGAACATCAAAATCGTCGGGCTCACGTCGAAGAGGAATGTCGCCTTCACCAAAGGCCTCTCCCTGTACGATGAAGTGATCGATTACGACTCGTTTTCGTCGGGCATTGGGCAAGAGAAGTGGGTGTACGTAGACGTGGCCGGCAACGACGACTTAAACAAGCGGCTATTCGAGCATTTCCGGACTCCGACGAACGGCAAGCTCATCACGTCCGTTGCTCTCGGGATGACCACCCTCGCCCCCGCATCCGACAAGGCCTCGTCGCTCGACTGGAGCACAAACACATTTGCAGAGACCTCAAAAGTCCCGCAGCTCGAGCAGTTTTTCATGGTGGAGTGGCTGAATGTGCGCAAGTACCAGCTGCCATTGAACGAAATATTCCGTCGTCAAAAGCAAGCGTGGACGGAGCTAATGATGGACTGTATTCCTTGGGTAAGACTGGAGCACGTTCGCGGAGCAGATGAGGTGAAGAAGGCTTACGAGAACATCGCTACTCGTGGGTTTTCTCCGGATGTCGGATTTATTTGGAGTTTGTGGGATGAGGAGAAGGTCAAAGACGTAGCGGCCAAGTTGTAATATAATTTATCTTTATTTCAAGTAGTTTGTCGACGGCTCTTTTCACCAAATTCACAGTTGGAATTAAATTTGAGCAAACTCGTAGAAAAATCGTTTCGGTTCTAATAGAGGGATTATTTATTAGAGCAGTTCCCAGATCGCAAAGCGATGGTGCAAAGCGATGGTGCAAAGCGCCTGAGTAATGCAGTCTATGCAGTCTCGAGGACTAGTAAACTTGCGAGACGCGTTCTAAAAGGTCATGAAGACGCGATAAAGTATCAGAATAGGAAGGTTAATATGATACAAGATAGGCCGGAATCATACATGATTGGTTCGAATTAGTCGCCCAGCGAAGACAGAATTCTGAAAAGCGAAAATGGACAAGGAACCTGAACTCGAACCCAAATCCAAGACGGGACACCAGCGGTGGATCTAGAAACATGGGCTTAGACATCCGGTCAACAAGACACTACATACTAGTTGGTATGCCGTTCCGGGATAATCCGTAGCAGGGTGTTGTAAACGAACTTCGACCTGAATCACCTGTCCATGGGCTTAAGCTTATTGCGAGTGTGGATAATGGGAGTGATCTCCCCAACTGTTCTGGTCATTCAGACCATACTGAGGGAGGCTTGACCGCGTGCAATGGGCTGGCATCTCGGAGTGAGTCGGGTAAGGGCGTGGGAAAGCTGGTTGTGAAGGTTGAATCAGCTTCGCACTCCCACAATTGGGGCATGAAGCCTGGCGGGCCGAGGCGTAATGACTCTGGCATGGTACGTCCGGTTGAGTATCACTGTAGGATGGGATACTCGGATCACCTGGGGGGTTAATGGTCCAATACATGGGTGCGTTCACCGCTTCACCGTGCGTGGAATGGGAGAGGGAGAGCAAATTCCAGCCGCTACCATGGACTGCTTCAAAAGTCGGTCGGCTTTGATCCCTCGCGACAGGATGAGGATAACCCTCGGTCGTCTGCGTTTGCCGCGTGGAATATTTCTCCCAAACAGGCCGCGGCAACACCGCTGTTCCATTCCGTGCAGGTCCGAATTGGATAAGAGGTTGTCGAGAATACATAATCTGGGGTGAGTGCTCGCCTGAGTCGGGGCTGTGTTGTAACTCGACTCTTGCTCCGATAGTTTGGGGAGAGGCAGGGGGATTCGATTGGGAGATGTATCGGTGAGAGCAATACGGCTACGGCTTTGCTTCAGACAGTGTTGAAATCGGTCCGAAAACTGGTTTTCCTGCGCCACCTGATGGGATGCAGGCATGATGCGATGGCTCGGTTTGGGTCCACGAGAAACGGACGAACAAGTGGATTCTCTGGTAGGCAGAGGTGACGCTGCAGGCTGAAAATGTAGAGCGCGGGTGGCAGCTTTGTGTTTTCGAGTTTGCGAAACGTCGGTGGTCTGAGCTGGAGAAGTGTGGTACACACATTCTCCTGGCAACGACGTCGCGGTTGAAAGTGGAGGGGGTCGGGTTGTTGATGTATCAGAAAGAGCGTTCCGACTACATCTTTGGCGCGAATTGCGTATAACCTGCTCTCCTCCGCTTTCTGGCAACGATGTCGAGGTTATGAGTGGAGGGGATCGGGTTGTGGATGTATCAGCAAGAGCGTTCCGACTGCGTCTTTGGCCCATATTGTGTTTAACCTCGCCCGAGGACTCGCCTATAGGAGGGTTCTGAATCGAGGCAGACGAAGTGCGTTGGTTCTCAATGGGCTTGGGAGGCCCTGGTCGAAAGCCCGAGGCAATCGGATAGTCCGGTATCGTAGGCGCCCTCGTTAATCCGGTAGCGGGCTTCAACTTCGTACTCGCATGAATGTCCTCGGAAGCAGTGTTATTCCGCTGTTGAGAAATTTCCATGTCGCCGGATTTTTCCGAAATCAAATTGGTTTCTGCTGCAACTTCTGCGTTGAGAATCAGAAAGTGTGATTCTGGAAGGGGAAATTCCTCGCCTTGTTCCGCCTTGTCTAATGCGTACTCCATCTGAGCCTTCTCCGCCGGCGTCTAACAAATGGTTAACCTTACGACAAGCAAAAAGCGCGCGAAAGCGAACCTCAACGTCCTTGCAAAATTTCTTAGCTCTAGAACGGAATTCTTTGGCTGTATTCCGATGAACCAGCGAGCCATAAAAGGTATTGGTAATTTCGTCCACGTCTTCTCGATCCGCAACGAGCCTCGGGGGAAGAAAACCACTATCAAATACCGGTTGAGATAAGGGGGAGAAATTGCTATACTTGGCGTGAGTGTGTAATAGCTCCACCCGCTCTCGAGCAGACAGAAGGCCACCACTTTTCTCATCGCGAAGGAGCGCGAAGCCATGTTGCAAGCTATTCTTACCCTTCTCAAACTTAGCCCGCCCAGTTTGTTTCTTCATGGCTTCGTAGATGTAGGTGCCGGCCGGCGACACCACGTCTCCTGCGACTTTCAGTCCAATCGCTTCCATGAGAGAGAGAGGAATAAGGTGAAGAGCACAGGGTGACGTCTGGCATGATCGGGCAGCTACCAGTATAAGAAGAAACACGTTGCACGAAGTCCGCTCACAAGGCATTAATCAGAACAACAGCCATTGGCTGGTTCAGCGAATCTAAAGTGGGTGTAAGTGGGCGCCAATTGAGAACCGACTGTCGCCGCGAGCTGGGGTCCCTCGTGGGATTGGCATGCAACACAGAGTTGATATCGCAGCGATCCGGGTTGATAAGCAACAGCTTCAGGGAACAGCATATACTGGAATAGACATTCACAGTATACCTCTTCTTGGTTGGCAGTATAACCTTCGGATTGGCCGCTACTAGGAATCAGACAAGGCTGAATTAGCTCGTACCAGTCCGCCAACGTGTCCCGTGGCGCAGGATATGCTTGACATGTTGCACTTGGAACTGGCAGGGATAACAGCATATCGTCCGCTGGAGTCCTCGTGTCTTGAGGCTTGGGCGTGCTGTGGTGATTGCCGTCTGGAATATGTATCGGGTCCGAGAAGACTCTCAAAAGTATCACAGGTGCATGACATCCGTATGGGAATCTCCTCTTCGGAGTGCGCAGCAACACACCTCTTTTAAATGGCCAGGTCACCACCTGGCCCCTGACTATCCCGTCGGTGCTATTTCCTGTGTTTAACACTGCTGGAGGTCTGCAACGGTCATGTTATAAAGCTTGCCCGAGGTTGGAAAATTGCCTATTTCATTATCCAGCACGCGGACATCCGGATGTAGGTTATCTAACACGCGATCACTCCGCGTGTAAGGGACTAAAAAGAGACAATGACGTGAGGGAACACCAGACAAGAAGCTTGAAAGATAGGTGAGATGGATGTCAAGCTGAAGATACGTCGCGGCGGACCTTTCCGACCAAAAAGCCTTGAAAATGAACAAATTGCATCCAGAGCTATTAAAAAACGTCGAGACACCCGAGAAAGAAGTAGTGAAAATTGCGTCGAAATTCCGAAAGTACACTGAGCGAATTGAGGTTCGGATTTACTGTTGAAGCCCATCGCCAAAGTGGTGTACGATCCAATCCTCGCAGTTCAAAATTGAGAATGGCTGGGACCAGAGCATTTGGATCGCTGGACCCCGATATTGCCATAAGCTGATACAGATCTTTAGTGACTCCAATTGCGAAAGAATCTACTTGTCCATCCGCCAATATTCTGCGGGATGCGATTGGGAGCAGGCGCCGGTTGTACGTGTAAAAAGAGATAGTCAACACGGCCATTCAACTTGAATTCATACCCGTATTGAGGGAGTCATTCGTCTTGATTTCTGGAACGCTGAGGCCCGGGACAGAGCTCGAGAATTTCATCGTAGACCTCACGCATATAGTCTCGGCCACCCGGTGAATCCTCGAAGTATAGGCGGCACTCTTCCTGTGCACCAGGAACTCTGTTAGTTATAAGGATAAATTTGCGCGAAACAGTCGCTTTAGAAAATGGCGTATACCTAACGCAACGCGACTGCCCCGTTTCCCTCGCTTGTGGCGGTATCGTAATGTCCTGCAATTATGGGTAAGTTGCTTTTGAAGCATGTATCTCCGCACCGATAAACATGTCGGGGCTGCGATTAACAAAGATTAGCCAGAGTTTAGGCCCTCGATACGAGCTTTCCTTGTCCATCTGGTCGGATATTGAGTCATTCTTGGCCCATTGTGGCATATGCAAGTGGAACATTCTCTGGACGAGCGGCTCCGATTTGTCGTGCTGATTTGAGACGAGTAAAGAATCACAGCAGAATAATGAGCGGCACAGATTGCACAGCTCCTGGGGCAGACGCACACTGGCAACTTGAAGCTCGGAGATCATGATGGACCCGAAGATGGAATTACTAATACAAGAGGTGGGGGGCGTAACGCTGCGTCCTAGGATTTCAAGGTTAATCGGAAGAACATCTTGTTCAAGGTTGCTGCGGTTGTGGTGGCACGGAAGAAAGGTTGAACAAATCGGGCCGCGTTCCGTGATCTTGCACTGCCTTCAAGTTGGCGAATTCCGCATTTGGTTGAACATTGAAATGTACATTCAACCCGCCGAGATAGTGTTGTAGCGTCTGTCTAGGAGAGACTAAAATGTACATCCGGAACTGAACAACCCACGTTTTTTTGTTTCTCTTTCAGATAAAATTCACAAAAAAAAAAACACACGAAATTGCTGAGGACCGTAGCTGCAAGCTTAGGTGTTTGGCGGGGATCGAGCGCAGGCATTTCGAACGGACAAGACTTGGGATTCAATTCATCGTACGCTTAATAAATGAGAAGAAGATATAAGGTGAATTCTGATGTTTGAGTCAAAATTTGAATTCGCCGAGACGTATTGCCAGCGTGTATCGTGTTCAAAAATCCCACTATCATTTCTGTACCGGACTTAAATCCTGCAAGAATGTCCTGAAAACTTGTTCTGACGTCTCCGGGCGATATAACCATCTCAAATTTATTTTTCAAGACAATTGGACCTAACCTCCTTCTCCCATCGCTTCTCCGGCTTTCGGTGAGCAAATTCCTCTTGTCCTCAGATATATTGTTAGGCCCTGACAAAGTGCTCGATCTTGAACAAAAGATCACGCGGGGTCGACGTGGATCGGCTATTTCGAGGGGTGTACTCGGAGTCGTCTTGACGCTACTATCAGGTCCACGTTAGATGTACTCTCGACTCGATCTTGATTTCCGGCAGTATCTCGGGGGCGGTACGCTGCTCACAACAGTCGTTAATCTGGGTCTATCGAAGAATCAAAGCTGAAGACAATCAATGCTGCGAACCCTCGCAATCTGATGCAATTTGTATGCAGAATCGACGCGACGAACAACGAAAGTGACGGTTAAATAAGTAGCGGAGCACACGGTGTCACTGGGCGTGTCCGTGCCCCTCCGAGTACTCCATCTCCACCGAGCTCGCCGCAGACTCGTCAAACTCGGACGCGTCGTCGGTGTAGGCTGAGAGCGGGCGCTCGGCGTCCTGCTGGTGCGCGACGGGGTGGTCGACAAAAGGGTCCGTCACGGTCTCGCCGCTGCCGCCCGCAGGGACGTACCCGCGCGTGCTGCTGCCCCACGCGGTGCTATTGGTGGTGGAGACGGGCCCACCGACCTGACGCACGGCGTCCGCGATCGCGGCGTGCGTGCGCTCCCATGCGCGGCGGTCGCGCGCGCGCTGGCGGCGCTTGTACAAGACGAAGGCAGCGCCGGCAAGGGCGAGGAACAGGACGGGGATGACCACGCCTGCGATGATTGCTGGTTTATTGGTGTTGGATTTGGAGGACGCGAGGACGGAGGCGGGGGCGTCAGTGGCGGATGCGGATGCGGGTGGAGGAGGAGAAGAGGGGAGTACAGAGGGCGGCGGGGGGAGGTCGGACTCGGGCGCGGTGTTTTGGTCCGGGTCAGAGGCGTGCTTGGTGGAAGTGAATACAGATGAGGAGTCTTCGGGTGAAGTGGGTTTGACGCGGGTGCTGGTGATCGTAGCAGTCGAGTTAGATGAGACCCCGTCGTCGGACGAGGAGGTGGGAAGTGATACTGGATCGGAGGTCCCAACACTCGTGGAGAAAGGCGGAGTTTCGGGTTTAAAAATAGTGGTTTCAGTAAGTGTGAATGTAGGCGACGTGGTGGTCGGCGAAGTGGTCGGAGGTGCCGACGGGCTGGGGGAAGATTTCCCGTTTACTAAATTGTCGGGCCTAGATACAAACTAAATCAGCACACATTCGAAGTGCGAGCATGCGCAAATGGTGCCTTGGCTCACCTGCACTGCGAGTAGGACTTGTTGACAAAGACGCAGGTTGCGCCTGCGACACACGCCGTTGTCAAAGGCCAGTTTTGGCCATTACATTGGGACCAGAGCGTGTTTTGGGCGCTCACGAGAGCCGGGAGCAGCGCCACTAGAGCAAGTTGTAAAAAGAGTGCGAGGGGGACATGCCCATGCATATCCGCTTGAACGCGCTCTCGAGCGTCGAGAGTGAAGAAGGATGGGGAATGGAACGGAGGGAATGTGAGGCACCATCTCGTTGTTTCATCTATACGACCTGGGAGCACATCAGCCAAACTCAATGTCCATCAGCTGTCCGATGGCGGGGGTATTAGATGATATTACTTAGTGGCGGCGCCAGCGGCTGGATGAGAATAAAGGAGCTATCGGTATTGTAAGGGAGGGCCAACTACGAGAAGACCTGAAACTGAGAAAACGAGAGGAGATGGCGGGACAGCCGGGCCGGCGATGCCTGCTTCAAAAGTCGAACAAAGCGCGAACAATGAACATTACAGCTGTACAGAATAATAGAACACAAAATAATAGAACACAGCATAAATCCCGAGCCCACCGTATCTGGCGCTAAAACCTACAGCAGATCCATCCACAACGAGCGTGATTCCCACGTCAAACACCGGAAACTAGTCGCACATCACTTCAGGCTTGTGCCTCAGCATAGGAATATGGGAGGGCGGAGGAAGGAAGGAGAAAAACGGGCAGAACTAGGGAGAGAAGCGATGCCAGCGGTTTCAGAAAGGAAGACGAAAAAGACACTCGCAACGAGCTCCGTTATTCTTCAGCAGCGCCGCATGCGTACTAGTTGGAGCGGTCGGGGACGGTTCTCTCTCCATCCACCGCCGACCTTACACACCGGCGCCGCCATGTCTCTCGCATTCCGTCGACATGAGCTGCGCCAACGGCGACACCATACGGTCGTGGAAGTGGCTTAGGCCCAAAGGCCAAGCATCCGCGCTTAGCGCGACCGAACGCGCACAGGCACGTAGCGCATATCAGCGCGTCCTCCGCAGCACTAACTCCACAGTGCCCTTGCACCGTCCTCTGGGGCACGTCGTGGAAATAATATAGCTCAGGAGCACGCGTCCGCGCTTGGCATGGAATGCCCCGCTCAGCCATGGTACACCCCCGAACGCATCCTCTTTCGCGAGCACCAACTGACCACCTCCACAATGCGGCTGCACGCGCCGCCGACATCGGCCGCGAGAGGCAGAGATTGCTAGCCGTCCCGAACCCGGAGGCGGCTGGCGGCGTCCTGGACCAGGAACGCGGACATGAAATCCACGCCGCGGTGCACACTCGCTCGCTGCAGTACGGGTACAGCACCCTTGTCTGCCCCGCCCCGAAATCCAGCTCGTACTTGTGTTCGCGCCCCCGAGGTCGGCACCCGGCGCGACCGGATAGGCGTCGGCGGCATCGTGAGCGCACCACCCCGCAGCCAAGGTATGAGCGCTGGTGCTGTGCAGCACTCTTGTCCGCCCCGAAGCTCCAGCTCATACTCGTGCCCCCTCGCGCACGCAGCAGCGGGTTCTCGTCGAACATCGCGATTGTATGCGCGTCGATCTCGGCGCAGAGCATGTTTCAAGCCCATCGAGAAGAGGAGGCTCCTCTGCAAGCTCGAGACGCCGATCCGCCGACAAGGGGGCCACGAAGCCACGTCGCTACGTCGCTCAACACGCGTTCTCCGGACCACGACGCGAAGCGGCTGCTGGACAAGGAGCTGGCAGAGGCCGAGATCGTAAAGAGGCGTTCACATTCACGATTCACGATGCACGAAGAACGGAGAGTTTCTTTCCAGGCTGGGACACAAGGAAGCCGTACAGTTGCGTGGAGACGCGAGTCGCATGGGCCTCGTCGAGGAGGGGTAGAGCGAGGGGCGGTGTCGACGTCGGTGGGGGCCGTGCGAAGGACGCCTGGGCTCGGCCAGCTTGAAGACCCTGAATCGGACTCGCAGCAAGTGTACATGTGGCCCGCACCGGAGATTGTACGTGTGGCTGCGGGGGCGGTGGCGCCGGTCATAGAGCGTACTGTACGAGGGCGCGGAGTAGCAGAGGATGGGTTTGGTGCTGCATTGTCTTAGAGGGTCGGGGTCGGGTAGGTCTCGAGGGAAGTGGCGTGTGCCGTAGGGTGGCTACGATTGGGTACACATTAGCGGGAGAAAGTAGAAGGGTTTACTCGGTGGCGCCGTACAAGTATACAATGTCTCCATATGTTCCCGTCGACGATCGGTCAGTGACTCAACGGCTAAGTCCGCTAATGGAGGGCTGTCGAAAATGGAGTCAGGAGGTATTGAAAGAGTGAAACGAAGAGATATATCGCAATTTGAGGGAAACGCCCATGGAATACGAGCATCATCGCTCGACGGCACACTCGGCGAAAAGCCCTGGCTTTTATGTATCGGCATTGGTAGTCCCAAGATACCAAGCAACACCCCGCTTTCAGTCAAGAATTGCCAAACGGTCCCGCAGGCGTATCGGTGGCGCAGCCACGGAGTAGTCTCCCCACCAAGCGCACGCCAAAGTCGCGCAAATGAGCCCAACTTCACGATGAGACGGCCATAGGTTCCTCGGTTTTCTCGCACAGCACGGCGTGGTCCCTTGCTGGACAAAACCGCCCTCGACACACCCAAAACGGGTCCTGCTCGAACGTCGGACCGCCCCAGCCCGAGAACGGCTCTGTTTGACGCCAGGCACCGTGACGAACAGCCAAACGAGCGCAGCAGTCCTGGGCCGAGGGCGACCTTCAGCCGTCCAACTCTCGACTGCTTTCCTCCCCTGGGACCGTCGAGGTGTATGGGGGTAGCATGGACAACATGGCGCATTCAGAGGCGGTAGCGGCGGCGGAGGGTGAAACGGCCCTGGTGGAAATGCCGCAGCGGGCTGGTGGTGGGAGGGAGGAAGAAGGGACGGTCACGCGGGTACGACGTAGACGGATACAATAGAAGTATAGATCGGCGACGAACGCTTGTTGACGGGTGCGCGATGAGGATGAGAGGTGAGCGCTTGAACAGCGTCGGATAAGGGACCCGGGATAGCACAAACTAAGACACGAGGCGCGCGCGGCGGAGTCGGGGGAAATGTAAATGGCACTGGGTGCGGGTCGCAGTTGCTGGCTCGAGGCCTGCGGGAGGAGCTAGCATCGGAAATGCCGTGCGGCGGCGCCATTGACGCCATTCTATGTAATGCGGTTTTGGGGGAGAAGAGCGGCAGAGACGGCAGAGGAGCGGGCTGGCTCAGGGCTGGCAGTACAGCGCGTCATTTAGTACCTCGAACGTCAAATCGTCCTTCCACCGCAGACAAAGGAACCAGCGATTCTTGAGACGCGGGGTATCGCGATTGTGGTCCATCGCACTCGGGAATACGCGACCAGTGTCCGCCTCGACGCGCTCGGCGGCATCGAGATCGATGAACCTCGCCGTTGTATGAGCATCTAAGCCGATTTTGAAGCCTCGGTTTGCGAGAAACGCGTTGGATGGCGTTACAGGAACGACGACGTTGGCGGGAAGCGCGAAGGCGTCAGGACGACTGTCTTCGAGATTTGGTGCACTGTGGCACGGGAGATCTTGACGTCGCCTACGAGCAGGCCGAGGCACGTCGTGCCATGAGAACTACACAAGTCTGGCGAGTCAGCACGAGAGCTGAACATGAACAAGAAGGAGGACGCACAGCTCTTCCTCGGGGAGCATTGTGTATAGCTCTTGACTTCCCGACGCGCTTGTGTTGGCCACACTGCCACCTTCGACGCGGCGGACTGGTACTCCACGTCCGTTGCTACGCGCTTTCCATTGATATTGCCTGCTCCCGATACGCGACCATGCTTTTGTACGTCGTGTACGACCTCTGGATATCTAGTTGCTTGACCTTGATGAGGTTTCGATGAGAAGGGACGCGTCTTTATTAATATTATAACCAAACACGATGCCCGAGACAGCCATCCCCGACGCAACTACAGCCCTGATACTCGACAAAATTACCGCTCTGGAGCGCAGGATGGATGGAATTCAGCGAGAACTGGCCTTCGTAAGTGTTTGGTGTTGAAGACAACTCATTTGGAACTCACCCGCGAACAGACCGGGAACATAGGGAAAGGTACGGGACACCAAATCCCGTACTCGGAGGTCCTGTTCATCGATGGCTCGCGTCCTACGGTGGCAGTCGTGAGTATACATTAACCTATAATTTAAATGATTCGCGTTTATTTCGTTCGCAGTCCGGCCGCGCAGCCCTCCCTCCGCTCGACAACGTCACCTGCATCCGCAATCTCACCGCGGCAGAGGCTACGCAGTACCTCGTCGGTCATGGTGTTGACCCCATACCCCAAGAGGCCCAAGAATGCAAGATCCGCGTCGCGCGGGTGGTGGGTTGCTTGATTCAACTTTGAATGAGATTTGGTACGTTCCTTTCAAGTTGGTCCTCCCGTAGCCTTTCTATACCGGGCTGACCTCCTCTCGCTTTTGTAGAGCATAGACTGTTTGTAGAGCAAGAGTTTTCGTAGCTACTTTATCATGTGTCTATTCATACTTGTATTGTCTTCCCTCCCGCCCCGAGTCCGAGTCGTGAAAGCGTGTCGTGCACAAGGTAGGATCGAGCCCACCCTGCGCACGGTAAACTCAACGTCGGAAACGCGACCCGTTCGCACACTGCGCGCCTCGTTTGCGGATGAGTTCGTCTTGAAGTCGGCGCCTCCTGTTCACTGAAATTCGGCTATCGACTGCACTGGGATTCGGCTATACATTCCCGCGCGCCCCTGACTTGATGTGCTTGCTTTATGTCCTTCCCGTCGTGTCGCGAAGAGTGCGATGTATCTATGCAACGAGTTGCGCTTGAGACCTCCGTTTGACATACAGTACATTGCCGAGGCCGTATTGGGAATAGGGTCCACGAGCACACACGAGCATCCCGTCAAGGCGGAAGAGATGAGATTCCAGAAGGGGAGGACAGACATAAAGCTCCGAGGACGCGGTAGAGGGAGGCGCGAGGGTAACGAGAGAAGAGTACGACTTGAGTAGAGAGACCACAGAAGAAAGAGACGAGGGAGGGGAAGAGGGCGGCAGAAGGAAGAGAGGATTGATAGTCACCGCGCCGGTGTCGAAGGGTCGGGGAAGACGAGTTGGTCGAAGAGAGAATGAACTGGATGTATGAGATATTGAAAAGTAGGGAGAGGCGGGACGGTTCAGAGGAGCCGCGGGGATTGCAGTGGTACGGTCGCTATGAGTCTAGGGTCTGGAAGGGTGGGCACAGAGGTGGGATCGAGCGCGTTGGCGCCGGTGACGTGTGCGCTTGAGGGACGACGAGGTAGTGACAGAAGAGGCAGGAAACATGGAAGAGAACGGGGGTGAAGCAGAACAAATGAGGAGGGTAGAAGAATATCCAAAGACAGTACTATCGCAATAAAGTCTGAAAATCCCCCAAAAGATCCAATGTGTAACAGGAATAGCAACGGGGTCCGTATACTACCGAGGAAACGTCCACCACGGGTAGCAAGGAAGAAACAAGTCCGTCGCAAATGCAGGAAGCAGGAAGAAGCCCACACAAGCCACATGCCCGCGTCCTTCCCCACCGAGCACCACGCGGTGAACCCCGAACGTCGGGAACCAAGACAAGAGGCGGGCGGGCGGGCGCGGGACGGGGCGGGGTGGGATGAATTCGGGTGACAGCCGCTAAGTGCCTCTATCGCCTTGTCCGCGAGCGCCGTGCAGCGCACGCCACGGGCGCGTCAAGGAACCACGACACAAAGCGGGCGTACGTGGGCCCACGGAGGAGCACGACGACCACGGTGTAAGGCGTACGGCGCAGAGATACGACATGTATATATGTGCCCGTCTGAGACCGGGACAACGTCCGCCGCGACGAGTCGAAACGAAAAGATGGAGAAGGCAAGGTATTCAAAAAAGATAGCAAGATGGGCGTCAAAAGCAAGAAGGCGCGTCGTGGAGAAGACCACGCAAGCGAAGCATCCGAACCCACGACGCCCGCGTCCCCAGCACACCGCACGAAAGTGAGACGGCAAGCCCCCGAGGGCACGGCGCCATGTCCAGTGTCGCGGTCGGAGAGCGCAGGAATACGACCAGTCCGAAACCAAGGATCCCGGAGCGAACCGTTGCGCGGTGCGTGCCAGGGACGACACTCGTGAAGAGCAAGGTGCGCGCACACTGCGCCCGCCTGGCGGAGGAGCGAGGAGCCGCCTCAAATACATGAAAAAAAGCCCGTGCAAGAGGTATGAAGCAAAGATGAAAGAAACACAAAATAAGTATGTGAAGAAAGAAACATGCGCACGCAAGGCAAAGCACAGAACCGCCGCTAAAACAGGGAAAAACGAAAGTGAAGAAAATAAGCACCCCGCGAGCATACATCCCCATGGCCACCAGCGTCGCTCATGCACCCCTTCTTCCCGCTACCGCAGAGCGCCGACCAGAGGTAGCGGTTGTTCCTCCCTCCCATTGCGCCTGCGCTTGACGTATTGGAAGGATAGGAAGAGGCTGAGTGGGTACGACGCAAAGCTTGCGGAGTCAGCGCCTGTTCGTCTCTCTACCCGAGGTGTTTGACGGACGGATGGGAAGAGGCGGAGTGAGGCGAAGGTGGGAAGTGGTGCGGAGGAAGAATGAGAGGCGGCGGAGTCCGATTGGGAGGGAGAGTGCGCCGCTGGCGAGGTCGGACGTTGGCGGGTAGGGAAACTAGCGGTTACAGCGAGGCGAGTGAAGGCAGATTGCGTATCGGCTGCGGTACGTGCACCACACCTGCGCGTGGGAGGCGGTGGCCGGGGAGCGGGGACGTCTTCGGTCGATTTCGTCGAGGAAGAGCGGTGGGGAGGGGGTAGGAGGTCGTGAGGGGGTGTGGCTCGTCGTCAAGGTCGAAGAGGGATGTGAATGCGCCGAGGAATAATGTGAACGTGAGGTGCGAATGCGAATGGGACGAATTCAAACCGCAACCCTCTCCTCGTCCGCCGCTCTGAAGCCCGGTAGCCCGAAGCCCATAAGACAGATCTCCTCCCCATTCCGGTCAGGTGCGGTGTCCCCGTCGAGGTATTGCCGTGTTCAGCAAGCTCGTCGTGCTCGCGCCGCCCTCCGTTTCTGTGACGTATCACCCTCCGGCGATGTCGACGCGAGCGAAGATGTGTTATGACTGAGAGCGGCGCCGCTCACGGTATATGCGAGCGCGAGATCGCTCGTATTACCCGCAGGGTACGCGAGCCACCCGCTGCAAGTGGCCCGTCAGGTTTAGCTATAACATCTGCCCGCTGCTGTCGTCACACCCGACGGCGTGCTCTGCGACAAGGAGAAGCGCCGATTCGAAGGGCGTCATACGCGGTAGGTGCCCCGTGCGGCCGCCACCAAGTCACCGAGACCGACCGTTTCGTCTTCCACCGCCGGACGATTTAGACGCCGAGGTGGACGTCGAGTGTGAGGTGGTATGCGACTGGAGGAAGCATGGTCGCTCGAAGGCCGTCTGCGGTGAGAGTCACGGAGGATACTCCGGTTGTGCGGCCATTCGTAGGCGCAGCGGTGGTGGATGGGTCATCGCGATTGATTGGATTGCATTAGGCCCTCTCCACGTTTACACCGCCGACTCTCGGCTCGTGTCTAGTTCTCAAGTATTTCTACCACTTGGACGGCCTCTTGCGGAATATAGCTGCTTGGGCATTCGATCTCCGATCGGTCTTCCAGGCCTGTGAACGGCCTGTGAACGGATTAGAAACGAAATGATAAAAAAAAGAATACGAAACGAGAGGCATACACCTTCTGCAGCTCCTGGAGTGCGCTGTCCTCAGGACCACCAAGTCTCGCGGTGGACTTCTATCGAGCCTCAATGATCAGATACTGAGCCTCTGTGGCCAAAAGTCAAGGACACCGGGTTCGGTGAAGACCAGAAATAAATCATGGATCGAATGCTTTTTATGCCTCAAACTTGCCCTACGGAGGTCGTCGAAATTTCCAAGTGTCGCAACTCTTCAGAGACGCGTCTAGTCCTTGTAACAGATAGCGAAAGGTAGGAGTTGAGGAAAACGGATTTGCGACGTGTGACACCTAACTGCAAAACCCTAGAGCGCTTCTGAAAAAACTTGACTTACGCTCGTTGACATCGCTTACATTCGCTTACTGTGCTCCAGTGCGCGCAGGTGTGGAGCGTTGTGCTTCAAAAGGAAATTGACGTCATAAATTGCTCGTGAACTTTTTTGAAAGCGCTCTAGGGTTTTGCAGTTAGGTGGAACCTAAAGAGGAAAGATTTTTGCCATCAGAGGCGGTGTAATGACGTAAACTTCATTCAACTTCAACTTCAACTTCAACTTCAACCTGTTCGGCTGTTCTCTGCAGATAGCTGCGCCATGCAATCCACTTTATCGTCCTTCGCCCTTGAAAATTACTTCCGAAATTGATTTCTTTGGCTGGCCTAAATTACCGGGTGTTCACTGTTCGACCTCGAGCGTCAAGTGAGTTCAAAGTGAGTTCGTTGTTGGCCAATTGGCGTGGCATTCTAAATCAGTCCACGCCGCTGTTCAAGAATAATTCAGCTCAAAACGAATCGCGTTCAAATTTAAATCTGACTGTCTCTTGCAGTGCCCGGCCCTGACTCCTCCGATCGGTTGTTGGATGCGTACTGTATCATCATTTTTCAACACGACGATATACCAGCCTCTCAGAAACGCAATCATCGACGTAAGATGAATCATAAAGTAGAGGCGAATTTCTGCATATGTATTATAATCGGGAACAAAAGCCAAATATTAACTAGATCTGTATGAATGTTTTTTCAACTAAGAAACGGAAGTGCCAGTGGTTGCAGTCTCGGAACTCCCCTGCCCTAGACTCGAAAAATTCCAGGATATATCCTTCAATAAACCCAACCTCACCGGCTCGGGCGTCGGCACAATACGATCAGTCGATGCCACTTTCTTCCAGAACGACTTCGGTTTTGACTCGCGTACGCGATCCTCGGATCGTCGTAATACTCCTCGCAAAGACCGTAGCTCTCGTTCTAACGCCTTGATACGTCTGCGCAAATTTTCCACCTCCACATCCTCGTCAGTTTGCACGGAAACGTCGACCAGAACCCGCTCGGTTGCAGGTGAGGCCAATTCGAGGTCGGACGTATCAGTGCCTCGGGAATCTCGGGCGACGCGACGCATGCGTGGACCGCGTTTTAATTTCACAGGCGTCTTTACCACGGTTCGCGCTGCGGAAAAAGAGCGCTCTGAAAAAAACCGTTCAAAGGCGGAACACTCGGTGGTACTAGATGGCTGCTGCTCATAGCCGCCGATAGGCGAGAAGAGCGGCGAGAGTTGGGTTAACTCTTCCTCCAGAGTTGTCGAAGAAATTGGGATGGTCAATCCAAGACGAGGCGGACGGACACAAATTGGAGGAACGCATGTTTCGCTGGCGGACTCCATGTTGGGACTATCTTTGAGGATATGGAGGTTCGATCCCGCCGCACTGGCGGGCAGTTGGACTGCTCCACCGGAAGAATGCAATGGAGATGATGGAGCCTTTGGGTCGACTTCGGCGACCGGGATGGGTTCGAGAGGGCCGTTGGAATCCATGGGTGGTACCTCAGAGTCAACGCACGAACTGCGAGAACCGGCCGGAGAAGGAGGATTCGGACCTGCAAGGCTACCGGGTGCAAGACTTTGATCCTCGCAGGTACTAGAGCTTTCTTCGATATCGTCTTCAGACTCGGAATTGTGGAGAGAATCGTCGACTTTCAAATTAAGATCGGTCCGGCCCTCGTGTTGATTAAGAATAGCTTCGTTCCGAGAAGAGGCAGGACTTCTGTCTCCATCTCCGTCATTTTCGTGGAGGGGCCGAGATATACCGTCACCTCCGAGAGCGGCTGCGGCGCCGTGTGATCCAGTAGTAGAGGATAGCGGAGTGGATGTACAGTCAGGAGCAATATCGGAGAGGAACGGCGCACTCTCAAATGACCCCGCACTGGAAGGCTCTATTTCGGATTCCGTTTCCTCTTCGCACGAAGCCCCGGCGATCGAGACTCCAGAAGCCTGAGCATCGGCACCAAGCGAGTACGTGCTGACTTTAAATAGCTCCGTAAATGGCATCTCCTCGTGATGAGCTAATTGTGCGGTGAAGGAGAAGGGCGAAAAGTGCAAAAGGTCGAACTCCAGGAAGGAGGAGTCGTTTACATGGCCAGGGCCTGTGGTAGCGGGAGTGTCAAGGATGCTATAGGACGTGCTGACGGCGGATGCCGGCGTGTCAAGCTCCCGCTGCGAGGGAGGAAATGACATCAAACCGGGATTCGGGGTAAATAGCCCGCTGCTCGTCTCCGCAAAGACAAAATTCTCATTGAACGCATTTGACGATATGCCGTCCACAGACTGATGAATGGGTGTAGCATGGTTCGGATCTCTAGGTCCTTTAGGCTTCGATACACCATTTCGACCCAGACGGGATTCAGAAATATGAGATTCCGAGCCAGCGAAGCCCGCCGTGACGGATCCTTGGTCTGACTCCGCAGGCCCGGGGTGGCCCGTTGCAGCTTCAGGAACTGTGGGTGAAGCCCCAGCTTGAGACATGCCGCCGTCCGAGTCCATAGCCGTATCGCCACCCGCAGAAGAATCACCAGCAGCGACGGCTTGCTCTCCGGGGGAAGGAAGATTTCCGGAGGAATTTCCGTCAGCGGGGACAGCCGCTGAAGGGGCATCGCACTGGGGATCGCCTACACCAGTAGCCCTCGACTTCGAAGCCTCGCAATCGCCAGCCGCATTATGCTGGCTGTCTGAGGACCTCTGAGGACTAGATATGCCGGAGTCGGGTCCTGCACTGTGCGTGTCATTGGACAGAGTGCCCGCGTACGACGGCAATGCATCAGGTGCGGATGCGGTGGGGAATGGGTTGGGTGTTGACACCATTTGCGTCTCTGAAGTTGCGGCGAGGGGAGCAGACGCAGATCGGGGGGCTGGGTCCAAAGGAGACGTAGAAGACCCATTGTTTGGAAGCGCCGCGTCTGGTATTTCATTTGGCGCCTCAGAAAGATCGGTATCTGTGACTTGCTCTCCGCTCGCTGCTGTAGCTGTAGGCTGCTCTGCTGAACGTGTTGGTGGGTTAACGGCGTCCCCGGAGCTACGCATAGTCTCAGCGGATCCTAAATGATCTGTTCTATCGTCGTCCGTGGTCGGTGCGGCCTGCGTGTCCTCCTGTCGGAGAGGAGTGAGGCTGATGTTCTGTTCGTTATTTCCAGGACTAAGGGTGTTAACGGTGGGTGCCACTGCGCATACGCCCGGGTCCGTTGGAGACTCATGGCCTGCAGGTGGGTCCACTGTGTCACCGCTCGACCTTTCTTCACCCGACGACGGAAGTGAAAGCATCTCTGAAACCGGGGCGGCTGGTTCGATAGAGTTGGGCGAGGAAGGAGGAGTCGAATGGGTCACAGGAAGATCGGATAGAATGGGCTTTCCAGAGAGGGTGAGTGTGGATTGAACTGGGATGTCATTGCCGTCGGGCAACGAGGGCTCGTTCCTCAGCGTCGAGGCATTATCATGCTCCTGGAGCGGAGAGCCTGGAGGCGGAGCGCAGGGAAGCACACCGGATTGAACGCGTCTAAGCTGTTCCGCCATTGCAGGGTCTTGGTTCGCTAGCCTAAAGGGCAATTCGTTGACTCATGAGCAAACACATACTGCGAGGCTTCCACAAATACGCACACTTCCAAAGCCGCAAGATCAAGAGTCCGGAACGCATTTCCAGAAATATGCAGGACCCCGACATACTCAGCGGTCAGAGAGGCCAGAGGGTGTGCGATCCGAGACAGGACGCAAGATAGTTCTGCTGGGGTAAGATGCGTTATCTGCGCCAGATTCAGTTGTTAGGGATTCGATGCTAGACGGGAAAGCTTACGGATTGTATTTGTGGTGGGGGTTCGGGAGATGGCAGTAGGTTAACTGGGATTTGGAGGTTTGTGGAAATAGCAAACATAGATAGCGGAGTCTGACCTTCGAGTTGGACTGTTCCATCTTCGTGATCCTCGTCAGAATCCAGATCCAAACTCCCTCCAGGGATGCGAAACCGACCTTCGGGGGAAGACATTTTGGGCGGGTAAAAAGAGCGCAAGAGGAAGAGCTAGCACTCGTTCGATAGATGTATAGATTGGCGCTGGACATGCACGTTGTGCATGGCCTCCGCACCTACCTCATCGAAGGTGCTAGATGGCCAAAATTAGTCGCTCAGGACGTAATAAAGCCCAGTTTTTCACCGAAAGCCAGAAGCAGCTTTCTAACGGTACTTAACTCGAGCTTTTGGCGGATGGGCATGTTCAAGATGTTTGTCGGCACGTGACTCGTTCACGCGAATCAAGTCGGCAAGCAACGCCAAACAGTGGCATCAGCAACCGAATTATTTGCAAAAAAAAAAGTATCTTCTTCCCGGTCGCGGTATACTATGTGTTGTCTCAGATTGTCTCCTATGTCTACTCCAATTGTTCGTCTGATTATTTGCTAAGGCAGCGGCCCGGCGTCCCGGGTTCGCTAATCAGTGACTGTGGCTTGCTTGTTTTCGTCTTCTTGGCTTGTTTCCTCCAGGATGACAGGATCTCATGCACCGTTAATCAATTGAATGCCTCGCCAACGTCAGTGTTGACTTCCTCAAATTTCACTGCCACCGAGGTCCAGATTTCATCGATGTTTCTTCAAAAATATTGCGAATACTGGCATTGAACAGCTGCAGTGTGTGCGCCGGTCGTACATTCGCTAGACGCCGAGTAATTTTTTTCACCTCTTCCCACAGAGATGAGATGGAAAACTGACAACATATTAATTCCCTGACGGTGACGTCCCAGCCAAGAACGGGAGAAGGTCTATTCCAGACTTGATAGCCCTATGGTGCCGCACGACCTGATCTGTACTGCGCATTCGCGGTGTGGTCTGTTTTTTATTCGACGACTCGTAAATAACAAAACATGACTTGCGACACAAATTTCCATAGTCCCAAGTAAAATTCAACTTGAACTTTGATGTGAGGTTCGGACGATGCAAAATGGAACCGTCCGCTAAAGTTCGACAGACATTACCAGCTAGGTAAAGATGTAATCTCCGCTGGCGGGAATATCAAAGTCAAATCGCGATTGAAGCTTTGAAATCGCAGGGTTTTTTTTTTGCACAACTCGATGCAGTGATTAAATGAACATAAGAAGATAAGTAGCACTTTTCAAGCGATAATGAATAGCAAAGCGCCGTCGCAGATAGGGAAGAGACAGTTGAGCCAGTCTTCGGCTCATTTCCACCATCACAAGAATGAACTAGCAGAAGAAAAAAAGAACCGGAAATCGACCAATAACCCATATGTTGATACCCTATCAGCGAGCGGAGGTGGTGCACGTTTAGTACAAGAAGTACTTGGCTGTGTACTTCACACTGATGTCAGCAGTGCCAGCAACACACTATCATTTTGTCAGAACCTAAATTGAAGCGATGGATAGGAAGAGAACTTACCGAGGTGGGGGGCTGGCCATTGACGGTGTCAATGCGGAAGACTTGGGTGGCAAGCGAGCCTTGGACACTGTTCAGCATAAGCCAATCCACGTTGGTTGCGGAGGCGGTAGGGGCGGTGATATCTCCAGCCTTGGCCGCGAGCACGGTGCTCTTGCCAGACGCGGTGAAGTCCCACATGGGCGAGAGACCGGTACCCGAAGGCGAGGGAACAAAGTAGTGGAACTAGGAGGGATCAGAAAAGCCAAGGATGGTTAAACCATTTTGACGTACCCCGAGCAGAGCAGGTGCTCCGATCTTGGTACCGATGCTGGTGGCCGTGAGACCGGCAGGGGCAGCAGACCATGCACTGAATGCGACGGTTTGAAGGTTCG
Source organism: Mycena leptocephala (assembly GCA_029378395.1). NCBI lineage: Eukaryota > Fungi > Basidiomycota > Agaricomycetes > Agaricales > Mycenaceae > Mycena > Mycena leptocephala. The sequence continues at coordinate 29,338 of JARJLF010001347.1, forward strand.
CGAACAGAGGAGTTTGGGCCATGCAAGAAATGTCGAATATGGAGGCGACGGCGCCGACAGAACTAGAAATAAAAATGACTGAGTGTTATCGTACGACAGCGCAAGTACACGTACGTGTATTTCAAGGTCGAGGCATTGCAGGTGTAGTTCTGCACACCTACACCGAGAGAGACAAACCGAGGAGCAGTGGTTGGCGCCACCAGCTGTGTCTGGCCGGCCGGGAGGTCCATTACAGCCGCTGAAGTAGGGCAGGAACCGGCTTTCGGTGCAGGAAGAGCAGAGACCAGCAGGGCTGCCGAAGAAAGAACAGATAAGAACTGGAAGGAGAACATCTCGGCTAAAGAATGCGGAAGTGGGTGCAAGGAATGTGGGTATTGAAGTGAAAGGGAGTCGTTTGGGGAGGGGTCTTCAATCGACGACCGTTTTTAAAGGTAATTTTGATGATCTGGTCACTGGTGCAATTTGGAATTCCATCGTGATTGACTGCGTTTCATCCCGTCTTGATGAACCTTACATTTCAACAGGGGAACCGATTATGACCAGGTACATCATTTGAAAAAAGAAAAGAAAAATCCTGGGAATTCCTTGTAGTCATTGCGGGAATTAGGATAACTTCAAAAAAAAGCAGAGCCTTTCTATGGGACCAGCGCGTCCTGGAGAAAATTTCTCTACAATCATTCGATTGGATCAATTGATGGCAACGGAAATCGTGATGTGGAGGCAGATCTTCACGTTCATCAACTTCTTCAGCGAGTCCACGAGGGTGGCGGCGCGCGCGCACTTAGATAATTAATTCATCCTGGATATTGGAGTGACCCGATGTGGGTTTGTCCAGATTTCCACCGCTCCTTGAACAGAACTTGAACCTCGTATTAGAATTTAGTGGCCGTTCCCGTTTCACTGGGCGTACATTACATACCAATTTTCAACCCTCATGGCGAGTCAGGTCGGATCTCAACCTGCAAACCTAACGAAGTATCATGAGCAAATGGACGCGAGTGGGACATCCGCACCGAGACAGTACCCGCGTTGGGCCCGATGACTTTTCACGAGCTGATAAATTTAGGCCTCCGATGCATTTTTTGAGTCCTGCTCTGGTCCCGCTTTGAGGCGAATCTAAATTAGTAAAGGATAAGTAGTCGATGTTCAAGAAGATGGAGTTTTCTTTGGAGTTTCAGCTGTTTTCAGTGGAATGTGATTCCGGATCCGTGGGAATCACGGATCCTTGTGAATCGCGGTTGCAACTAATACTATAGTTGACTCTCCTGCATACTGTTGACGTCACTATGAGTGCTTCAACTCTTGGACCTGCCTCGTCGTCACCTATAGGAATTCCTGGCGCCTCCCGCAAAAGATGAAAGGCTTTCAGCCGATTGGCCCATGGAAACGCACCTTCGGAGGGACGAATTCGTACCATCGATGTCTTGCAGTTCCGCGACTGTGCCTGACTGTACTGTATGAATTCTCCCTACTCGCCCATACTTGAGTGAGACAGGAAACGCGTCGCAACCGGGATACATAGATGCGAAGGAATATGTTGGGCAGTTTTTCCAGTAGATTTGGTAAACGGAGGGTAAATCCAGAAAGATTGAACGCACTCGAGGCGAATTAATAGACATTCCAGGGTCGTCAACGTTCCTCAGAATTTCGGAAAGACCTTTTCTCGATTTAGTTCAACCCAACCCTTAGGTTCCCGTCGGTAAATTCTCGAAACAATGCATTGTTGCTGACGTATCGTAGTCAGAGACCAGGTCAAACGTTTGCTGATCTGCCACGCAATCAACGGACAAGGCATCGACTGAGCCCCGCCCGCGCACTCAGAGGCACGCAGGCGAAATTAATAGTCGGCGACGGATCAGGTGTTTTCGGGCATTCAGCGAGCCTCGGGCTCATCACTGTGGCTCCGAATTAGCCTACAATGAAATGATATATAAAGGAAGTATTACTCCTCATGCAAACTACCTTTTCGCCCAATTTAGATTTGTTCGATCATAGAACAGAAAGGAACTTCTGCTGTAGCGTTCCGAAATCTCCCGTTCCGACAGGGGGGACAGCTGAAGCAGATCCACGCTACATAACCAGTAACCGATCTCTCTATCTGAGTCTACCGACAGAATTCCTGTAGACAGATCGGTTACTAGTCTAGACCCACGCCGATCCAAAGGAACCAGGATCACATTCACCCGATTTACCACTGTGGTCATTCCGAGCCCGGGCGCACCGATCACAAAGGTCTGGTGAATTAAGCCGGGGTGATGGAAAGTGTGCGCGCCTGAAATTATCAATGCCAAAAGCTCAGAACAAACGCCGCGTCGGGTAAAAGCTGGTTGGCAATCTCGTTCGGCAGAGCCAAACGGGCAGAGAAGGTTGGAATCATGGAGCGGAATGGAACAACACTCACAGTGACATGTTTCTGGGGAGGTATCGCAAAAATCCAGAGCAGAGGGAATGAAGCCAGAGCGGAACAAGTTTCTTGTTTCCGAGTCAAGTCGTCAACGTGGGCAATCAGGCAGTCCTATCTGAGTCGCGGGGCACTTTGTCAGGCTAGGTCCAGGTCAGAGCGCTGGTTAACCGGCAGCGTGCCAGTGGAGCACATTCAAGCTGCCAGGTTCCGGAAAAAGTGTTTGCTCCATAGACCATGGAGATTACGATGTTCGAGTCGCATCAGGCTGGGTGTAGTATGAAGTATTGTTTTCACTTCCACGTCGTTTTGAAACAATTCAACATCTGGGTATAATGGTGTCTCTCCTCTGGAAGACAGTGGAGAACAAAGTGGTTCGTGGTCAAGGAGATCTATGGCTGTGCACCGGATCACAATATCATTTGTGCAACTGCTCCGCGGGAAGATACTGTCTGCGTGCACGAAAATACTGTCATGGGTTGATTTGATGAGGTCTGATTGTTTGATATTTGAATTGGAGCTTAAGTTAGTCGTGGTCGAACAAATACAAGCATAGTTGAGTTTCCGGCTTGGTTTAACTCTGCTCCGCTGTAGTCTCTCATAGACGCTACAACAATATTAGTGCTCGCGCCTCGCATGTTGTAGCTCCGCTGTCCTTCATCGTCATTTGCTAAGTTTATTCTCTCCAGCTCCCAGAGATCTATTTATTGATCTCGCCTAAAATAAGTATGTATATCCTCGCGCGATCGGACTGCAAACCGAAGTTCCCTGTTGATGCAAAACATCGTCGGCTCACCGTACTAGGTTGACTGAAACACGCAATATGATCAGAGCGCAAGAGTTTGAAAGCGAGATCAAGACTCGGCAGTCGCCCAGGGAACCTCTGCTACATCATTGAAGTGAAATTCAGACAGAAGATTTTATTCAGACTGTTTGTAGCATACATCCACCACGTTCCGACTGTTTTCTTGAACTCGACGGAATATATACCCTAATATACTGGCTTCTGATCGGAAGCAAGTTAAAATTGGAGTTACCGCCGATCATCAGTGTCAGTGTCAGGTCGTAACTCCAAGCACAGCACGTGGCGCAGGCTTATTCTCCTTCTTTCCTCCCTCTTTCTTCTTTAACGATGCCCGGTGCTGTTGTTTCTTCTGTCCTTTTCTTCATTCTTTTCGCTTTTGAATCCTCGGCCGTTCAACTTACAATTCAGCGTCCACCACCGAAGGCTGCCTCCGATGTCAATAACAATCTTATTAACTCAAACAACCTGCGCGTGAGTCGTCCTCCATCAAGCTCTGTCTATGGGTGAATCTGAAGCCAATATTTCAGTATAGTACAAATATCACCATAAGTGGACAGGGTAAGCGTTTTCCAACTATATCCCACCGTCCTGACGGCAATTTATCTCAGTCGTCAACGTGCTCATTGACACTGGCAGTACCGATCTATGGTGAGGGGCATTAATGCTGGCTCTCCCTCGAAGACACTCACGCCCGTTCGAGGGTTATGCCGCCAGGCGGACTTCAAAACTTCAATGACACTGGCCTCAGTACCACCCTGCGTTATGGCGATGGTTCTAACTTTGTCGCCGGTGACATCGGCGTTGGCGCATTTGAGTTGGACGGTGACCAGTTCGCGATTCCCTTTCAAGGTATGTGGCCATCGCCGTCGGAGGAATAACCCCTGCTAATGTTCTGCTGGAGCTTACCTGCAAGGCACACAGCAAGCAGGAGAAGCCGCCGACTTTAGCCAAGGACATTTTGGCATCCTGGGCCTCGGTTTCGACACCGCCGGTGCTTCACGGATTAATGATGCCGTGCAGCAGGCGGATGGGCTAACGGCAACGTGGGGCCAATCCGTGCTCAGCAATATTTTCGCTCAGAATCCCTCTGGTTCGGACTACATCGGGATTTCCTTGTCCCGCACCGGGGACCAGGAGGGCACGGCAGATGGGTCGCTCACCATCTCCGAATACGACTCGGATTATCAAGCGGTTCAGAATGCGCCAAAGGTCCCTCAGGTCCCGGCGAATTCCGGCACCTGGACGGTCACCCTGGACAGCTTCTCAATCGGCGGCAAAAAAATACAGTGGCCGTCCACTGTGACCGCCGCTCCTACGGGGAAAAATATTGTTCTGCTCGATACTGGGTATATCATCCCTCATACGCGTGGTTATAAAACTCTGACCTGGCTCCATAAAGGACGACAAATGTACTGATGCCGGTGCGCACTTTGTAATGGCATCCATACTGGAAACACTGAATTGCAGCCCGTACGACAGGCAGCTCAAGTCGCGGTACGTTTTTTCACAATACTTAGATAGAGGGAACTGATTACGAAACACGCAAAGGCTATCTACTCAGCGATTCCTGGGGCCGTCCTTTCCCCTAACTCTAACATTCCCTTGGTTTGTTCCCTATCTCTCTCGCCTTTATCCAGATTTTCATGCCCAATAATCAGGTCCAGTTCAGTACTACCACTGACGTTTGGGTTGTCCCGTGTACCGCCCAGCCTAATATCGTCGCAACTTTTGGGTACGAGTATTTTGTTCATGTCGCTTTCACGTTTGCAATTTTGTGTTCAGCGGTCAGGACTTTGCGATTCACCCGTTAGACGCAACCGACATGCAAATACTGACTACCCCGGATGGTTCACACAACTTTACAGTTTGCGTCAACGCGTTCACAGACATTGGCACCATTGCCGCCAGTGAGGCGGACGCACTATTCGGCGACTCGTTCCTCCGAAACGTCTATACCTCGTACATCCGGTCCTTCTCGTTTACAGCTAGCCGCTTGACCTCATTACCCCCACAGATTCGATTTCGGCACTGGTGGAAGCACTAAGGGCACGCCTTTTGTGCAGATGCTGTCCCAGACTGATGCGACCAAGTCTGCTGCGGACCTCGTCAATGTCCGGAAGCAGAACATGGCCAGTATGCCGCCTGAACTCTCTCCCGCTGATTTGGTCAAAGTCTTCAACGGAACTTTGTTGGCAGCCAACGCAGTTCCGGTGTCAACTGGAGATCCCACGACCACATCGTCTGGCGGCAGTTCGTCTTCGAGCGGCGGTTCCAGTTCATCTGGCGGCGATTCATCTGGCGGCAGTTCGTCGTCGGGCGGCGATTCAAATTCGTCTGGTGGTGCCGCGACTGGCAACACTCCCGGCAGCACCACCAAGCAGAACTCGGGGACGTCGTTTGAACCGCGCATGTCCATTGTCGGCGCGATGTTACTACTTGCTATTACTACGCTCTTTTGAGATTGTTGCTTGAACATTGCCGTCGTTTGGAGTGCCATTCTGCATTCGATGCCGCTGGCCCGCCAGTCAAGTCCACGGTAGATTTATATCAAGAACACTTTCCGTCTTGTAATTACCGTGTCGGCTCTAACGAATTACATGTAATAAAGCTGATTGGCTCGACTGACACTTGAAGGGAAAGATCTCTATGCGACAAGCGAAGCTCAACTAAAATTCGACCACGACCTATTATAAGTACCAGAGCCGCTTACGAATTTTGCAGCACCTTTTCCATCATATGTAAGTAGAATTGCGGCAGATTGTGGCAGCCAAATTTGAGTAGAACCGGCGAGGCTGGACTCCCACCGGACTTAACGCAAAATATCTGCCCATCAATATTTTGGAGATACGCAGAGTTTCGGCGACGTTTCGGAACTGTATTTGCCAAATATTTTCCTGGCCAAATGTTCTGCCAATACAGCGCCACTAGACAGCGTATAATTGCAGTATAAACACCCGATCATACATATAAATCGGTGAATACCAAGCAAATACACCGCGTATCGGCGGCCATGGCAAATATTTGGCTGATAGGTGGTGTATCGGCAGCTTAATTAAGATATTTGGGCCAAAGTCCGGTGCTCCCCAGAGGACAGAGCAAAGTAGCTTGAGTTGTTTATCTGTTCCCGAAAATAATGCGACTGATCAAAAGAAATTTGATCGAGTTCCCAAAATGAAACCCTCCCGATTTGAATGCTGGAAAATGAGATTCGGGCCAGTCTCTGGGCCACAAACTACTAGTTATGTGGGTAAATTTAAGTGGTCCATGTACTCTAGGGCTATTTCGGCTTGCTTTGACGGCATCAACATCAACTCCTTCTTGCGAGCATTTTCCACATGCTGAAGCCGTACAATGGTAAGAAGGTGCTATTATTTTCATAGACCCAGAGGAAGACGATAGCAAATGAGAGGAGGAGGCGGGTAAACCAAATCGAGTGGATTTTTTTGATTGGTTTCCTTATAGGGACCACCGCGGTTTATACATTCCTTCCTTCCTTCCCAAAACAGAATCCACTCGATTTAGGTGGTGTACGGCTTATAAACATTAGCCCGGGTTGCCAAATAAAAACTGCAACCTGTTTACACCAAATCCCGAAATAAAAATACGGACGATAAATATCTAGCTACTTTTTTACCCGCTGATATCGCACAGATTTAAATTTGTGACTCCCAATCTGAAGCCTCACGCGATGGCGATGCCGCCGTGAAGAAGACCGAGGGACATGATGTAATCGAGCATGAGCCCACTCCAGACAATCCAGCCTAATTGACCGTTGCGATTGAAATTGGCTGTGGAAAATTGGTCAGCCAACGCGCGACTCGAAACAAAGGTGGCGGACCCCAACAGCTCTTCGGCACATCGAGGTCGACGGTCAGGAATTGCCACACGAGGTGCATCATGGTCCCACCGACGGATATGACGAAGTACGGCGTGCCTTGGCAATTCAGGACACCGGCCGCCGCAAGCATCGACACGAATGTCACGCCGCATGCAATCAGCAGGGGCCGGATCCAGGTGCCAAAAAGGATCGCGGTGGAGCGCACCCCCATCTTAACGTCGTCCCGGATGTCTTGGCAGGCGTATATTGTGTCTGGTATTTTTTTTTGCCTTTAGAAATATCCTATACCAAGACGAAACCGATGACTGACCGTATAGCATTGTCCAGCTATTGAATGAAACCTTAGAAGCGCCGAAAGGGAACAGACATCAGACTTACCACCAACAACTGGCCATCGCCACAGAAAGAACGGGGTAGTTGGCCGTCTTTGACACCGAAATCCAGGCGGTGATGAACCCAAAGTTCATGGCGAAGCCAAGCCATGCTTGGGGCCAATGAGTAATTCGTTTAAGAAGAGGGTATATCGCGAATCTGGATCCCATTAGCGTTAAAAGATTGCCTGTATCGGAGGGCGACAGGAACGCACAATGGTACGAGCTGGAAGAGAGCGACCCCTAACCTATTCATCATCGTCAGTAGGTTCGAGAAGACATTAATAAATCTTGTTCACGCTAAGCCGCTCTCCGTCAAGTAGAAAAAGGTAATGCCCAGAGCATACTGCAGAATCAGGTACAGAGTGGCCGCCAAAACCGATACACGCCCACTAGCCAGTGGCCGATTTCGAGTCCTCTCTAGCCCACAGTCAGCCAGGCTAGGAGCATCGGTTGCAGGATAGGACTAACCAACACCAGCATCCATCTCACGGTCAAATATGTCGTTTATGGTGCAAGCCGAGCTACGTAGGAGGAACGCGCCCACGAGCGCCTTTGTTAGACTGGTGGAATAGGCGCTGAGAGGCAGGCCGGTCGTATATGCGGCCATAGTAAGCCCCCACGCTGAAAACGCAAATCAATTTCAAAGGAATCTGAACCTGGATGACGGCATACCGAATGGCCAGAACATCAGGATGGTCCCCGTCGGCTGCGCCTCTGATCAGTTTCAGTCCGAGGCCTTCTGAGCGCGATAATACCTTTTCGATTCGGATTAATTCCAAATACGGGCGACATGTCTCGGACACAAGACCAAGTGGAAATTTCGTGGATGGTTTTGTGTACTGGTGGTGAGTGACGAGAAGAGTAGTTTCTGTTTGATGAGAAGGGTGATCCATCGAAGGCACAGTGGGCGAAGACGCAAGGGTAAACCTGTAGACGAGGAAGATGCGGAAGACCCCAATGTTCATCCTGTATTTAAGGCTTCCCCTCGCCGAAACATCAGGCCTCGCGGCTGAGACACAATGTCCTGAGCCGGATACTAGTGATCATAATTTAGCAGACGTCTCGAGAAATCCCAATGCCAAAACAGTCAGCATTCAGAATGTATCAAGACGGATCTCCCCATGATTTACCTGACTTGGCTAGATGTAATCGCGGTACGGGCACCAGACAGCCGGAAACGATATCAACCGCAAGGCGCATTCTAATGCAGTAACAGAGGACGTGAAGCTGGCCAAACCTATCAAATAGCGGCAGCGGGAATGCTAAACGACAGGTAGCCGTAATCCTGAACGCCCTAGTTCGATGAGCCCGCGAGGGCACCGCGATGTTAAGTTAAGGTTGAGATATAGATAGCGCTCGCTTGAGTACTTCTGGGGCATATCAAGATCGTGCGAGCACGAGGATGACCACAGCGTCCTGAGAACACGGAGTGTGTACTCTGGGGGATTACGATGACTGAGCGCATTAAGCTGCTATCGGTTCTCCTCGGCGAACGGAGACACGAGCGCGAGTGCGGGGATACCGGTCGAGACGGTGCCGAATAATATTGTAGGTAGTGCACACGAATTCAGCAGAGATATGAAGGATTAGCCCTGGGGCTGAAACAGTACGCAGTGTTGAAACGACTCACTAATCCGGCGCACAAAGAAATCACCGGTTGCTTTTCCGTGTCGGAGGCGAACCTAATTTCGCAGCTGATGCATCTTTTTCCTGCTGCAACATCTGTGATGAAGCTATCCGAAACACTCGGCGTTGTCCTGTGGAATCGGATAGCTACATTGGCGACTGAAGTCCGGTCAAATCCGGCTGAAAAGACAGTTCTAGGAGCGGCGGTTCGAGCTTTTAAAGGTCAATATTGACACGGGCGGCGGACGGATAAAGTTCACGCCACGCGTGCTAGCCGTTGACCATTGCCCAGAAAAGGTCAACGGAGACTGACACCGAGATGGCCGAGCGGAACCGGCACGAGAATGAGCGAAAAATGGCGCAACCCGCTGCGGTACGGACTGGTGTTGTGCGAAAAATGGCGCATTCCGCTACGTTCGGCAACTCGTGGCCTCGTCCCGCGACGAACCACGAGGGGTAGGGATCGACAATCGTAATTCCCGAGCTGTTGTTGACGGAACTGCATATCAAGCGGAAGCGAACCAAGACCCCGATGGTCTGCAGAGTGGGCTTCATCGAGCGTCTCCGCACAAATCGATAGAATTGGCTATGGCAAGCGTACAAACGTGAGAATTTAACCGGTACAACATTAATCTAAGACTCTCCGTCACCGAAATATTCTGCCACCAGGGCCTTTTTCCGCAGAGCCAGTAATACCGCCTCCATTTCCCCGTGCGTCGGCAGTTTCGGCGGGAGCAAGATCTCAGGTGAAAGGAAGGGGATGTAGGATGCCGCCGCACGGACATGCACCAGCGTTTGTTCGGCTTCCGATTGCGGCTGGCCTTTCGCCCGCTTGACATCCTCAGACAAAGGCATGTCACTGTCGCCATCATCCGCTTTGCGTTTCGTGCCACCGTGCGATGGGTCGGACGACCCCGAGACAGTGGTAGGTGCTGCCCTGGGGATAGTGGGAAGTTGACGGTCCGCGGGTAGACCGAGCGCCTCCCGCAGATTTGAGCAGGCTTCCTCCCAATCTGTCCCTAACGTCAACGACTCATTCACTATGATTAACAACACGCACCTTCATCCTCGGCTTCGCGTTCAAATTGTAAAAGAGAGCCGTCGGTTTCATCGAGATCGCCGTAATAGGCGGGCCCTTGTGCCATGAACTTTTTGTAATAGGCCAGGGCTTGATTTTCCTCGTCCTCGTCCTTTTTGCGACTTTGGAATAATTCCCGTACACCAGGGAGTTCTTTTGCTCGGCCAAAATACCTGGAATGAGCGATCAGGAAACCGGGGTACTGGAAAAACCTGCAGCATACTTGTATCCCTTCGTACCGGGCACTTCTTTCCCGTCGTCATCCAACATTGCTACATTCCGCTTATAATTTGCGCCCCCAAGCGCAACTATCTGATTCTCCCAATGACGCTTTTCGCGCATGAGCTTGTTGATCTCGTCGTTGATATCGCGGACTTCATAGTCACTCAAACCCGCTAATAAAGGTCAGCATGTGAGCCAACGGTTCCGCCAGCGAGAGGCGCACCGTCCTGAATTTTGGCCACTTTTCGGCTGATTTCACGCAGCAATTCGCCTCTCCATCGCTCACACTCGCGTAAACTCTTGCAGGCACTGGCCATGCGAGGGCGACGATCGCCGCGAGCACCGAGCCCAAGCTCGGACGCTTGGGCCTCCCGGAACCGGTAGAGCATAGACTGTGCCTTTTCTTGATTACGAGCCTGTGTATGGCAAAGAAATCAAACATTGTAACAGAGGATAGGACAGAACGCGACTTGCCATGTTGACGTTCGGGACAAGTTATGGTGTGACCAGTGACAGTAACGTGCACGACGCAAGCAAACATGGACATACACCTCTCTTCCTCATTCGACGTGATCGATTTAGGTTCTCGAATGCCACACTCACACGACCAGTCCGACGCCGAGGAAGGTGAACTTATACGACGAATAACGCTTAAATTCACTCACTCTAGGGTCAGAGCAGATCCACTTTTCGAATGTCATTACGACTTTCAAAAATTATGCTCAATATTCGGTAGGAAGTTGCTAGTGTGTATTATGGAACCGAAATAATAGGGATTATCAGCTCTCCGCGAATAATCGACGCAGAAAAGATTTCTTTACTCTGCCCAAACCCGATCAGGAACTGCTCACTGCGCTCGGTTACAAAGCCAAACTTGACCAAGTCGACGTCGCCATCGTGGCCAACGCAGACTTTCTGTCTGAAGTAGTCTCTGATCCCGAGATATTCGGGCACGATCTTGGACCTGTGGATGAAGCAGGCTCTCCCTTGGACCCAAACCCGCCAATGAATGGCGCAGGGGATCATTCGCATGAGCACATATCGGCAGGTGCGTTGATGCATAGGTTGGGAGTGAAACGATCTTTACTTCAGACAGGACATTCACATTCCCATGGGCATAGCCACTCACACTCTCATGATGGTGGTCCTCGGAACCGACGACGCTACAAGCCTACGGACTTTGATATGGACAAGCTGCGAAGTACACTCAAACAGTTTGTGCGTGATTGGAGTGTAGAGGTGTGCGGTACTCTCATTTCCGTGTTCCTCGCCGACGGTGTCTTTGATCTCACAGGGACGAGAAGAGAGGGAGGCATGTTACAAGCCCATGAAAGATGCGCTTTTACTCCACTTCTCCGACGTTCCCGCCTCCGAGAGGTACGTCGCGCGCATGATGTTTACGATTATCTTCACCCATCAAATGTAGAGGTCGCGTTCGCGTGCTCGTTCCTGGTGCTGGACTGGGAAGGCTGGCGCACGATGTTGCTGGATTAGGTGGGTCTACTTTTAGTTGTGATGAGATTTGAGTAAACAAATCGATGGGCAGGCTTCACATGTCAGGGAAATGAATTCTCACACTACATGCTTCTCTCCTCGCACTTCATTCTTAATCGGCAAGACAACTAAATAGCTCCTTCTCGTCCATTTCATATTGATCTGTGAAGTACGCAGAACGAGCGAGATCAATTCGCATACGATTTACCCCTATGTCCACTCTTTCTCGAATGTGGCTTCTCACGAGGCCATGCTGCGCCCAATAACCATACCCGATGTCCTCCCTTCTGGCCTCCCGGAAGGAGCGGATTTCTCCCTGGTTGCTGGTCGGTCTCTTTATCAAATGCTTCCTCCCATCCTTACATCGCGCCAGGCGACTTTGAGGAAATCTACGGCGCGGAGAGCAACACAAATGAGCCTCAGTCTGGGCAGTGGGACGCTATTCTGACTTGCTTCTTCATTGACACGGTACTACCTACCCACCTTTTCTTCCTCTCTCAAGTCTCATATCATGCCTCTCGCCTAGGCTAAGAATATCGTGAATTATCTGCGCATAATCCACAAAATCCTTGCGCCCGGCGGCGTGTGGGTTAACATGGGTACGAGCGCTGTCCTGTGAAATGATGTTGTGTATCTGCAACACAGACTTGCAGGCCCGCTCCTATGGCACTGGGAAAACAACACCACCAACGACCCGTCGATCGAACTCAGCCTCGAGGAGGTGAAGACCCTCGCGCGCGCAATTGGGTTTCGTATATCCGTGAGTGGCCAGCTGGTAGATGACAAGACATCTCAACACATGTAGGATGAACGCACGATCGACACCACATACACAAGCAACGCACAGGGTATGCTAGGGTATGTTTATCACGCTGCTTTCTGGACGGCGACGAAGCTGTAGATTATTCGCATCAAATAATTGTTTTGTTTGAAGACCGCGTTTGCGACGCAGTTTCTCTTCGGAGCCAGCTGTTTCGTTTACTCCAAGCAGCTATGACCTGCTTGGTCTCTAGGCCAAGACCTCATTTGTGGAACTTCACCCTGTGTGCAGGCGGTTCTGCATCGCTTAATTAAGCCGCAGCAGTTATGAAAATAACTTGTTGTGAAACATTCGCGACACTAATCTTCCGTACATACACCGCTCAATGTCAGGTTTCGGAAAACGACGGATTGTACGAGACTATATCACCCGAAAATGCAGTCAGCAGATCTCTCTTTAGCTGTGTAGCTGATTGACGTTGAGTTGATAGTTGCTGAGTGATTTGCATATACTGCTGCGGCTGCCGGTTTTATTAGTTCTTTGAAAATTGAATATGGTTCTTCAAATTCCAACCCGAAGTTATGTAAAAATACGAGATGCCGATCTCGGAAGATTTAGGATCATCGGGTCGTACAGGACAGTGCGTTGATGGAGAATGGCCGTAAAATATTCAAAATCATTTCCATCGGGTATCTTCTTCCTTCTACGGTTGCTTAATCGACCTCTGATATAAGAGCTACTTGAAAAATACTGCTTCTTCAACCTCGCGAAATAATATTTTAGATCGAACATTGCCCTTGCGAGTAACGAGTTCGCTCCCAACTCGCGTCAAATGAAACTTCTCCTGCGTAGAATAGATGTGCAACGGACTGTCGTGAAGGATGTCACTAAACATTTTTCCCGGCGTCGGGTCATGTTGAAATGAGGGTCGGTAAAGAAAGGGGTAGTTTAGGGGCTCGAATTACAGCAGTAGGAAAGTAGTGGAGCACAGCTCCCAAGTGAAGGGAGACAGAAGAATCGCAAAACAATCATGAGGTTTCACCAGTGTTCATCCGAGCCTCGATAAGAACGGCTCCGCTGCGTCCGTAAGTTCTGTGTCCGGGTGGTTTGAATTGGGGTTATTTTTCTCGCGGTGATTTTAAGCAGGAAAACGTGAGAGTTCTGCATACCGTTTAATTCATTTCGATCATGATGTTGGCATTGTGGATCAGGTTTACGGCTTCGCTGCGGTGATTCAGAGTTGTGTATTGCTGGTTGACTGACCCTCGCTGGTGCGCAATGTAATGCCATCCACGTTATAGTCCTTGCGTCATCAATATCTACACATTGTATCCGGCCAAAAAAAAAAAAAACCGGTAGCACATTAAACAGGAGTCCAGGACTGCAGATTTGATCGGAGGGAAGGAGGCTGACAAGCGAATTCTGAATTGAGGAGGTAGAGCATCGTGGTGATTGAGTAGAACAAAGAACTGGACATAAACCGCCTCAGACCTTGGACATGGTTCAGGGACGTCCAAAAGGGCTTGATAATGATCTGACATGTTGCCCTGAGGGCGTAGTCTATTAGCCAGTGCACGCTTGAATAGCATGTTCTGTCTGCAAGAGAACCGCCGTTGATTAATTCGAGGTGATAAAGGTTATCCAGTGCCCGCGGCGCCAATGATGCCACCTATTCAGAAATAATCGGCAAAGAGTAAAGACACAAGACAGTGACAAGCTGAAAGGTGAGTCAGCGACCACACGTCGAGCGAAACGAGCAGTCTAGGGATCATGATGCACGAGGTGGCCAGACGAAGCAGGGAATGTTGGTGAATCATCTACCTGGAAACTAAATGCATCAGTCGGTCATCATTACGACCAACGATTCTGTGGACTCATCAGCGTATAATAAGATGAGGCTTATTGAGGGAAATAGCAATATCACGGAGGTCGGAAGGCGGGATCTCTAGGTCCGACCACAGAATAAAAAAATAGCCAAGAATAATCACACCCGTATCACGGAGGTCGGAAGGCGGGATCTCTAGGTCCGACCACAGAATAGAAAATAGCCATGTGTCAATCAAAATTACTTGCCCCATTCAAAGATCAGCTGCCGAGATGAAGAAGGCAAGAACAGGCAAGAACCTGTGGACAAGATCGCCTGAGATCCTTTTCCGGCAGCAAGGCCTCATAAATTAAAATTCAGAGAGTGATGCGGAGCCACGACGGCGCTTTCTGTAACGTTAAATGTCAACTTGGCATTAATTTGAGAGTCACGGAAAGGGTTTAGGGTGTAAGCCGTTCGTGGATACGACCGCTTCCATCCGAGTCGAATGCGCCGTATGAATAGAAACTTGCGTCCCATGATGACGGCATACTCTTGCAGCCGATATCTGCTAACTGCTTCAAGTAAAACTTTGGTTCTTCGGCGGCCATTCCCTTGTTAAAGCACCCAATAGCAGACCCGATTGACGAGGAGGAGGGAAAGCGCAAGTTGGTAATGATCTAAAGGATGATGGCGGCTGTGCTTTGTGTGCCGGCAGGCCTCGACCCAAACACCCGTTTCTCCTTGAGTCAGCCTTGACGAGCTTGACGACTGTCGACTTGCTGCCACGATGCTGATGACTCTTCGACTCTTTTCGAGTCACCGCTCGTGCAAATCTCATTATATCGTTGAATTTACCCAGGACTTGTGTTTATCCATCTACACCTTCCCCTCAGGGTAGTGCTAATGAATCCAAGATGGATTGATTCCGAATTTTTCGCCGCCGACTAGGCATCGCCACTCAGCGTGTCGCTATCAGCCTCTATCCATTCCTTTGCATGCGTCCCACCGAATGATATCAACGCCATGTCCAAATTAGTCACTCTGTCTGCGAAAATTGATAGACGCTCGAGGATTTTATGCACAGCCGGGTAACAACCGGTTGAAGTCATCCTCCGACATAGAGCATAATACCTCGTCATATACCTCAACTTGGCCGCCGATCCATACTTCCTGCCAGTCGCAATGAGCCTCCAGCAATCCCGCCTACCCTCCAGCAATCCCGCCTCCTCTTACACCAAGCCCTCGCGACCAGTTCAACTTCCAAAGCAGCCCTAATCAGTATTCTGGTGAAGATGGTGTGGTCAAATGCTCTCAAATTGGCCAATCTGTACTAAATAATCCAAGGCTTGTACTTACTTCACAGTGCCATTGCGGTTGGGGCGTCTTATGATTCCATCGAGAGGTATCCGCCTCCACGGTGTCACCCACAGACTCGCAAAGTGGTGTTCGAGATAATTTTGTCCTGGACCAACAACGCGCTTCACGGTCCACGCGTCTTATGGGTTCACGGCGAGGCAGGTTCAGGAAATCCGCCATCTCCCAGACAGTTGCCGAATACTGCGCTCAGAGTGGTCAGCTGGGCGCGACGTTTTTCTTTTCGCATGGAAAAGGCGATCTCAGCGACGGGAGACTGCTATTCCCACCATCGCTTATAACTGGCCGGCGCAATGCCTGGCCTCAGGGCTCCGTTATCTCGCGCAATCCAAGCCAATACGTCTATCCTGACCCAGTCGCTCGAGGCGCAGGTCCAAAAGCTCATCGTTGAGCCGTTCAACACAATTCGCCACCCTCCAATCCCCACACTCATCGTCATTGACGGTCTCGATGCTTGTGAGAGCGCCGAGATGCAGCATCGTATCTTGACTCTCATCGCGCAGCTCATAGTGGTCCACCGCCTTCCATTGTGTTTCTTCATAACCAGTCGTCTGCAACCACATCTCCAAGTCACATTGATACCCCAGTATACCGGAAAATTTCCAACCGTATCCCACTCGACGTCTTCATATCCGACACCGATGTCAGAAATTTTTTGCGGAGTGAGTTCGCAACCATTCGGCAATATCACCAGCAGGCAATGGCAGGCATCCCGGACCCGTGGCCTTCGAGGACGTCATCGAACTCATTGTGCAGAATCCGGCGGCCAGTTTCTATATCCTGCGACCGTTCTCAAATATGTGGATGACAATTCTGGGCGACCCGCTGAGCGCCTGACAGAGATCGTCGTCGCCGCTGTATCCGCATCAGCCTCGCCCTGGTCCCCGACCGACCAGCTCTACCATCATGTTCTTTCCACCAGCCCCAATCCCGCGGCGCTTCTGCGAATTCTGGGCCCCTCGTCGTTCTGTACGCACCACTGCCGCCGAAGGAGCTGGAAATGCTCATCGGGGCGGGTCCCGGCGAAGTGGCCGCGACGCTGCGCGACATGCATGCACTCGTCGATGTACCCGACCCTCATGCGTCTTCCCGTCGCAGACGGTACGCATCCCACAACCCTCCACTACCGAATTCCTCGTCGATATTCATCGCTCGCTACCATTCTGGATCGAGCCGGGCAAATACCACGCCGAGGTCACCCGTGGATGCATACGATATATTGGGGACTTCATGGACAATGCTGAGCATCTGGATCTGTGCGTCATTCTCCATGGCGCTTTCATTCTCGTGCGGTCTAACTGACTGATAGTAGGTTATACCAATACATCCGCCGAAAATGGACTCGCCACCTGGCGCAGGCGATTCCCTCTCCCGAGCTCCTCGACGATCTGCGCGAGCCGCGATTTATGTACTCCCGTGTGCCATCTGAGGTACGGTCGGTGGTTGCGTGGTTGAAGGTATGGCTGTCTTCGAATTCAATTCTGCTTCCTTGAGTTGCTTACTGATACTTTGGGTGCAGAGCGTCCCAAACACGCCGCACGACATCCTACAGCTGTGGCAGAGCTGGCAGGCTCAGCTGCACCCACAGACGGCATTCTATGTGCCGTAGTAGGGCACTGTGACCGGACAATCGTTTGCTTGCTGCAAGGCCTTGATTATTGAGGCCACTGGCTTTGCCTTCCCCGGCGTACGTCGGTCGGGCTGCTACTACGGGTGCGATTTGGCGACGAAGATAAGCTTATTGAGTCCATTATGAGTACCATATTGTCTTCCGCCCTCCCATCCGCCCTCCATTTGTATGATTGAATTCGTAGATGTGATCACTATATAGTATGATATCAATCCAATGTCTGGGGACAAATGTCGCTGAAACACACGACGATCCAAAGTACTTTTAGATGTTCATTATTTTCCATTCCGATTGTGAATCCTGGCATTCATCTGTTCCTGAGCACTTGCTGTCAATTGTCGTACTCACCCCGACAGACGCTTCAAGATCCAATGTCAACGCGCTTTCAGCTCTTATTATGTTTGTCCGATGGCGTTTTGATCCTGTATCACATCTTGGAGAAGCGAAAAAAACATGGCAACTGGCGATGGATTCGGAATCGGGTAGGAACTGCGCTTAGGCCACGCTTTGAGCGGGAGGTTCCAACTTTCCATTGCCGGCGTTGAGCGGCGCTGGAGATGTTCAAACGTAAATGCCACTGAGTGGAGCTCACTAGCCGACCCTACACGAGGCACTGTCTTTTCCAAGTGGAGACTGAGGAGGACACGCAAAGTTGCATCGGTTTCGGCGTCCGAGTCGTTCGGCTTCTCGTGTTTTTTTTCCATATAATATCAATCAGAAATAAGTTGTAAATATGAGGAAGCAAATAAAACTGTTTGGATCCCTCGGAGACCAGGTCGCCACGTCCAACTGAACTGAAAGAGGTGTTCTCCTGCACAGTGAATGGATTATGCTTTTCGTGCTTTTTGTAAACGAAAGAGCTAGTGTATCGACTAATTTAGTTGTCGGCCGCCAGCTGTGGAGATCTCGGAGATGCCGCTATCGATCATTCTCGACCAGCGAAATTATTGTTGTTAGTTTGAACATGTTCCCACCAACCTATGCGAACAGGGCATGTCGGCAGGGTATGCCGGCCGTGGAACTAAGTGATGTCAATAGGAAACCATAAAAGGAAAGCATCCGGTTGATTTTCTCCTCATCAGCACAGTGGCTCCGGTCTCTGCCAGTGGACCGGGGCGGCGTGCGAGCCAACATGATTGCAGTGGAAAAACTGAATTTGTACAATATTATTTGGGCCGTATGTCAATATAACGTGCGAAGGGAACGACAAGGGATGGGTGAACGCAGTGACTAAGTTCGACCGACACTACATAAAACCGCGGTTTATCGCGTTCGTGGTTCGAGAACCTACTTTTTTGGAGGTTAGGTACTCCTTGGGCAATGATTTTGGTTGATATCGCTGAATACCGAGCTCCTTGTACGTCCAGAAATCGGCGTTGAAGGGTTGTTGAGACACCGACCGGAGGCGATGTAGATTTCGAGGTCGGGCAGAAATATCAAGAGCGGACTCGACTTGCTGCATCAATGAGGACCAGGATTCCGTAAATGTATTATTCTATGATGTACATGATTGACACTCAATTACCGACCATCCATTCCACGCGTCTCAATCGTTCCTGGCACCGGAAAACGCTTGGCGAACAGCAGCGAGTTGCGCGGCTGATAGTCGAATGTCAGGTTTGTCGCGTTGAACAACAGGTTATATGCAAGCACTCACTCATGAGACGACAATGAGGTGCAAACACCTCCATGGCCGCAATAAGAATGTTGAGCGATTCGGTCAGGACCTTTGCTTGATTTCCTCCATTACGTTGCCGCGCGATGCTCGAGATAAAAACAAGGCAAGCGGACGTCCATAAAGGCTGTAAACCGGTCAGGTGAAGCAAAGGAGCTAATCGAACACATACCGCAAGTATAGGATCTATGAGACCGACCTTCGGCACATCGATCTTGACAAGGATATCGACGATGGCGCGAGCAGCCGCAAGTCGTTTGGCGCGTGAGACAGTGCGCTCCTTTTCTAGGAGAGAGTGCAACTGGATCGTTGCACCGTGACAAACCGTATGGACGACAAGCAGGTGCTTCGACTGTATCGGCGGCAAAGTGGCCGTTAAATGGTCGATTTTCTGGTCCAGAAACCGGAACTCCGCATCATTTGAAGGGCTGCCATCTGAAAGGTATATCTGTGAGTGACTTGGACCCCTTAACGCCGCGTTCGACATACTTGCACGATAACGAGTACCGATCCTGGTGGCCTCTTCGAACAGGATGCTTGCTTTGGCATACAGCGCGGCGTCGGACGTCGCGTCGTCGGGAACATCTGAAAGGAATTTGGTGACGGTTTCGCTGCTTTTCAGGGGCAGAAGGTGGGGACGCTGGGGCGAGGATAGGATTTAAAATGGTGTCAACACAGTGAGAGTGTGGGGAACTTACCTCCACATAATCAGATGTGTCCAGCGGCCATGGAGTGTCAATTTTTAATCCAGGTTCCCCGTAGGAGACATTCGAGGGTGAGCCGTCAGTGCCAGCCCAACAATTATTGAGGTTCAGCACACTCCAAAATGCGGAGATGCGCTCGCCCTCTTCTGCAGCACACTTCGCTGGAGGAAGTGCATTCGAAAATGAGGGGGTCTCGATGGGGCCGTCCTCCTGTCGGGCACGGATGCGATGCAGACCCGCAGAGACAGCGATGGACACGGCGGCGCTGGTGTGGTATTTTCCCTCCAAAAACCGCGCGTTGCGGATGAAATAGTAAGCAAGCAAAACAGATGCCTGCATGCTGTGCAGAATAGTGCGTGGGTGTGTGCCTGAGAGGCTACCCGCGGTGCTACGAAGTGCATGCGCGAGGAAGGCGGGCTCGTACACCGTGATGCGCGCGTCTTTTGAAAGGTGAACACCCCAGAGGTACATCACGTTCAGTAGAACTGGGGGTAACTGTCGACCGTCTGTGCTTGTTACGGCGTCGTGAAACGCTTGGGTATTGAGGAAGAACCCAAAACAAGACGCATTGTGGAGGAAGTTATGCACCCTGGGTTGAACTTTAGGCTCGAGGGAAGAAATCCGTTCACAGTGGGTGACTTACAGTGCCTGGAGGACGATATATGGTAATTCCTTGAGAAAACATGAATCACAGTGTTCGTCGGTTTAGCCTGATCACGCACAGTTGGCATCGAGGTCGCTGCGGCATGCTTGAGAGGGTCTCCGGATGTTTGCTGTAAATCTGGGATAGTGATTTAGAACGTTCCAGTCGCAGTATAGAAAAAATTACATACAAAAATGCGACAAAAGAGGCCCAAGGCCCATAGCGCTGGTTGGGGACCTCTGAGATGTTCGGGAAGACCCCTGACGACTGATAGGCTTTGTAAGTGAGATGGAGGACCGACGGTGGCGCGGGTTCTCCAATTCCTCTATCCGAGTTTGTAGGATCGAAATTTGTTCTGTTAAATTCATTTAGATAGAAGCGAGGAAAAACATCAATTTATTTCACCTTCGAGCATTTGGCTATGCGAGGGCCCGTTTTCGGTGTATTCGCAGTCACCGAAGGTAGTCGAATATCTTGAGCATTGTCCACATATAGGTTTGCTGCCGTCACATTTCTGCAAGTTGTGAGAGGGTTGATCTGATATCACGGGGACACCCACTTACAATTTTGCGGCGTCTAAATATCGTGAGAACAGCAAGATTTGGGATAAATTATTGAATTGACTCACCGACAGTTTACGCAGGCTTTGCCCTTTTGCAACGGTGTCACTGACTCGGAGTTTGCTGCAAATGATACCAGATGATTCATGAAGATAGATTCGGGTGGGGTGTTCGACTGAAAGCCGCTCTGCTTAAATGTACATTATTGATAGCTTGCGAATGCCGACCGGCGTCCAAAGCTCAAAGAAGATCACCAACTAAGATTAATCACGCCGATTACCCGCACTTGGTAAGCCATCGGGAAGAGAAATCTTCGCCGAAGGG
The DNA here is from genome assembly GCA_029378395.1 of Mycena leptocephala. Classification (NCBI taxonomy): domain Eukaryota; kingdom Fungi; phylum Basidiomycota; class Agaricomycetes; order Agaricales; family Mycenaceae; genus Mycena; species Mycena leptocephala. The sequence continues at coordinate 50,653 of JARJLF010001347.1, forward strand.
ACCTCGGTATACATCACAGTTGAGCGCCGACCATAACCATTTAAGAACCTACGCTGTAGCCTCCTCCGAGGTCTTAGAATGCCATTCCTGCTGTATCCGCTCGAATTTCGAAGCCATTTACCGTGAGATGTCTTTTCATAAATGGACGGTCTTAGCAGATATGACACAGGAACCAATCGATCCAAAGAGATAGTCTCAGCCCAAAGCCAATGTTGACAAGATTAGGGACCAGGGTCTGTAAGCAGGGCGCTGCGGACCCAAGCCGGACTCACAGTCTGCTATAATATGGTTGATAATTCGCTGAATCAGTATGATTCAGCAGAAGCCGGGCGAGTCGGTCAGCCGACACAAGCACTGGCCCTAAATGCAGGTATACAGGAAAGTTTAAATGAGAGCAGGTCACCAGATTCGAGAATATTTGGAGCTGAGGGAATTTTCTACGAAACGAGATACGTGTTTGATAAGGCCACTGCCAAACAGCGCCAACATACATAGAAGCTGCAGGCGTCTCGTCCCAACATGCACACACAACCGTTTTTGGACGGATTAGGCAATAGAAATACGACATGGCCCTCGAGCTCCGTCTCCTCCTGGATCAAAGCCTGGCCCTCTTCAACTTACTCCGCCTGCGCGCATGCTTCCCAGGGACACCACGCCTCGACCGCCTCGTTCACGAGCGGCTCGCCCCTGAAGGAGCCTAACGTCCATACGACTCGTTCGTAGGTTTTGGCTGGAGCTTGGTCAAGAGGTGCTTGTGCGGCCTCCGGTATCTGCAGGCCGCATGCGTATGGAGCTGGACCTGGCTCCATCTGTCCTCTCGGACTCCATTCCCGTCCAGGGATCAGCACCGTGACCGTATACGGTCAAGTGCGGACGTACAAATTTAAAATTACGGCCGTAAAAAATTGGGATTTCGTGGCTTACGGGACGGCACACGGTACAGGCTCAGATACCGTATAAACCTATATACGGCACCTGTATACGGCCGTTCGGTGTTTAGAACGAGAGCTAGGGAAGGTGAGATACTTTCGGACCATCGAATTGGCCATTTCTTACCTCCCAGTACTTGTCTCTTGCAAGACTTGATTTTGCCACAGATTTCCTGGTTCCCCTGTTTTAATACAAGCCGTACCGCACCCGTACTGTATAGGCGACCCCAGTGGGCCTTACGGGACGGTACGGCGTACCATATCATACGGTTATGGTGCCGATCCCCACCATTCTGTCGACTTGCTTCGATACGAGCGGTTCAGCTCTAGATCTGGAGGAACGAGCTCGAGAATCTTAGCAGCGTATTCGCACTCCGAGATCAGGCGCGGCTTACGGCTGCACAGCTGCATGTGTGTTGAGGGCCGATGTCCCGAGCGAGAAGAAGCGTACGTGGTTTACTGCACCTTGACTCTCCACTAGCAGGACGATCGATCCCTCAAGTCCCTCCCCCGGCGTTGTCCTTCGTCCTCGTCTTCGGATAATCCATCCCTCGCAAGCTATGCTGGCGCGCTGCCTGCGGCGACGCCGTTATTTTCCTTGCACGACTAGCGCAGCAGCAGGAGCCCCTCGACGACGCGACGTGTACCCGTGCATTGGCGCACTACCGCCGTTGATCCAGCCGTGGAGCGCGCAGGGTAGCGCTGGGGAGCGTCGCGCAAGTGGATGCCGTTCCACGCGAGTTACTTTGTGGTATCGTCGAGGTGGGGACAAGGGGCGATACGGGCGATCCAAGATTGGTGGCCATTGAAGAGCAGCGAGACCTTCAAGTAGATGTCGGAGAAGCCGTGGAAGAAGATGGCGAAGCCCTCGGGGTTGGCGGCGGCTCGACAAGGATGAGGTCGGCGGCGGTATCCGCGCTGAAGCGATGACGGACTGGTAAGCACGCCACCGTCGTATTGTTACCGCATTCACCCTCCGCCCATTTGCTTAGCTGCAAGCCGATTTGCGCGCCGTTACTGGTTTCGTGCTGCAGTCTGGCGGGTTAGCATGGAGGCAAGTATAAAGACAGCGACGAGGACGTACTTTGTAGCTCAGATTCACTGGAACTCAGACTCCATTGCGCGTTCCGTGTCCCAGAATTGCCTTGGCGTCGCAGGCTGCATGCTGTCGGCACCACACCCGCTGACGTCCACGCAGTGGACGAGGAGAATATCTGGGGCCATGTGAGTTTGGTTACCGAGGGGGCAGTACAAAAAATTCACGCGCCTCGTTCCCTTTAACGCGCCGTTGTCTTGTGGCACGGAGGTAGGTTCATTCCCTGACCGGGTCAAATACTCGTACGACGTCCAGCTCCTCGGGAGACCACCTCGGATCACGGTGTTTCTACACTGGACCGCGACGAGTCAGCACGAAGAGAAGGATTAATATGGGAACGAGAGTATGGGAACGAGAGACATGCAAACACCTTGGGCTGCGAGCGCGCTTTCACACAGGGAAGGCAAGAATGTGAAGGGGAGAAATCGATGCCAGATGTTGCACGGAAAGCAGCACGGAGCGTTGCAGGGTGCCATATGATAGACAGAGAAACCTCCACGATAATAGACCAAGTCTTGTCAAAGAGATACTATATGAAGCAAAGATTTCTTGCCGTCGGGCTACATCCTTAGGTCGCGGGTTAGACGCGAGAGTATTGGTATTACTGAGGACTGCCTAGCGGCGGGAAGAACTCGGTCCAGAGGAAAACGACAGCTGAGTAGAACTCACGCACGCGTGACAAAACATCCACGTGCCAACAAAACACGGTCACGCACAACTGATTTTGCAGCTGAACATTGGCTAAACGTCGTGTTTTACACGGAGTTATTGTAGTTCTACCCACAAATGAGCTTTTTTTCATCTAGAATTATACTGCTCAATGTGGCCTCTGCACAATTTTTTTTCTCCATATCTTAACCAGCTTCAATTTGAACAGAGTTTAGAGCTGAGAGCCGCCACAAGTCTACGTATTGCATGATGCTGTCGACAAACTCCTATTCAAGATCTAGAAACATCCACACTGCCTTCGGATGACTCGGAGAGATTTTGAAGAGTCATCATAAATTATTGTTATGTCAGCCGCGGGTATAAATTCAGTCAACTCCGCTCGGCATTTTCCTTACCCTCTTGCTCTTGACTTCCATCAACAGCGACACTCCCCTCCTCGTCTCCTACCTGGCCCTCGATTCTTTACGCCTTCGACTACCGTCGTTACGCCTTCAAGTACTCTACACCTTCGCCTACTCTTCGCCTTCGAATATCGTACTAGCCTACATAGCCTACATACCGTTCTCTCAGTAGACGGTCGGCTGGGCGGTCCTCATTTTCCGAATCCTCTCAGGCCCTCGCATGCGAGACGGGTACCAATACGGGAGAAGCCTCCGGCGGGTGTGGCGCTGCCTGAATTAACTTTCCCGGTGATCTGCAATAGAGACCCGGGGGGTGCGATATCAATCAGCGTCCATCCGTGCGTAGTGCCTTCGAACAACTCTCCCCAGGTTGAAGGTTGGCGGCGGCGGTGCTGGTCTGCTTTGGCGGGCTTGGCATTGTCGTCGTTTCAGCTGGATGCCGCTGGAACGTCTCGGACTACGCGAGGTACTGGGTCAGGTGTTAGGAAGGAATCCGTTCCACGCTTGATCTACCCAAGGGATGCTGTGGTACCTTGACGAGGTCCTTGGGCTTACGGTGAACGCGTTGGCGTGATCCAACCAAATCCACGCACTTTTTTTACATGTACACTGTAATAATCCGGGTCTCTGAATACATTTTGAATTCACATTCCTTCATCTTTGACAAGAACGCCTGGGAGCACTCGGCTCATTTTCAAGACCATCAAACATGTTCTTCGGAAAATAACATTGACGCGGAAGGAGAATCACGACTCAAACTGCAAGATGAAAGAAATTCTGAATCCGACAATACAGATACATCCCACGTTACGAAACAAACCATTATACGCTACAATCCGGATACAAATCTATAGATATATAAATATTAGGCCTAGTCTGTCCGGCGCCAAGGCCCTGCTGTGTTGCTTCCGGTGGACTCGCGCCCATATTTACGCGGCGCCGGGGACGCTACACGCGCGCATTAATTTCCAAGTTCACAAAATCTTGTCTGAACTCACAAAAACTGTGGTGTGGTTCAGAACACCCCATCTTCAAGGACGGCGGGGCAGAATTCCGAGAGAATTCATTTTGCAAAGAAAGACGCGTTAGAGGTGATTAAGCGATCCATCTAGTCTTGTTGTTACCGCGGGGGTTCAGGTCAAGATCTTATTACATAATCGTCGGAGTTTGAAATCTTACCCTAAATAAACTTTGTCAAAAGCGCGTTATTTCACGCAGTTAAAGCTCAGTTGAGCAGCTACATGTGTGCCTTGAAGTTCTGTGTCCTCAAAATTTTAAATATCAAAACGGAATCCTCATATTAAGGGTGTGCGACTTTTGATCTGATTGGTCAGCAATCAGAAAGAAAAATCGTTGACGGCCACATATGAGCACTTAAAAATTCAGGAAGTGCTGCAAACTTGATGGCAACTATAGGCAACCAGTCCTATGTAATTCGTGTATGAATAAATCAGCTCCCAGTCTCACCGAACATTTTTTCAATGGTTTGTGATTATATAATAAGATTCTGACCTGATCGGAACACCGCGGTAAGTAACAGACTTCAACACGCCGAGGTACGAGGTTGCCTTGTGTTGTAGCGTCTGTCTAGGAGAGACTACGATCCATCTGATCCGAGTCGGTGATCGGTGTTACACCTCGACACAGGGGTCGTCGTCGTCGTTGCTGCTGCTTGCTGTCGGACTAAAAGGACGAAGCGGAGAGGAGGGCGCGTGAATTTGGAGTCGTGACAGGAGCGGGCAGAAGAGCGGAGCGCAGTGCAGTAGAGATCAACATTTTTCAGTTATAATAAATTCCCCCCACCACCCACTGCGACCGAATTAATGAGCTTGTACAAGAGAATAAAACTTGAAACTCACGAAAAATACAAACCAAAAAAAACAATGGAGGGTGTTTTTCAACCACATCCAGGCATTGTCAATTTGGATTGCGATTGCAACCACCGGAGAATTCTCAACGCGCCGACGTAGATCCTCCGGAGAATTCTCAATGCGCCGACGTAGATCCTCCTGAGACCTCTCAACGCGCCGACGTAGATCCTCCTGAGAACTCTCAACGTGCCGACGTAGGTCCTGGAGGGCTATCACAAGTGCTCGTTTAGTGGTGTGGCAAAAGATATTAGGACAAGAGTCTACACACCTGCTTGTAACTCTTTTAGGGTCGGAGCGGCGACGGTGGACCCATCGGAGGGTGTCCGGGAATGGTCATGGTCCATGACGGGACCCTCGGGGGTGATTTTGATGGACATTTTGCGCTGGAGGTGGGTGGGGGTACGACTTTGGAATAAATGGGGAGCAATCCCAGGAAGGAGCAATGGCTTCTGAGTTCTTGTGGGCTGGGCTGACATCGTAGGGGGAGCTAGAATATGTCTGATCGGCCGTGTGATCCGTGACCATGAATTTGAATTTTGAATGCGCCCTGGATAAGCTGGAAGTCGAAAGTGCAAATTGAAGTCAGATCGATCTCGGCATGACCAGTGGCAGCGCGCTGACAGTACCGACCACAGACTAGGATTATTTGCGAAGAATAATGCCATATAGTCATATATCATAGGTAGGGCTTATTTAGCAAGCTGCAAAACAAAACAAAAAAGGTCGTTTGTGGTAGAACTACAGTACCTCTGTCTAAAACACGACGTTCAGCCATGTTCAACGGCAAATCAGCTGCACCTGACCGTGTTTGTTGGCACGTGGATGTTTTGTCACGCGTCGGTGACCTTTTCCGAGCCTTGCAAGAGCCTTGAGGAGTCGAGGACCAAGAACTTTACTCAGTTCACTGTCCAGTGTCGTTTCTTCCGAGAACCGAGTCCTTCCCGCCGCTAGGTCCCCCAGTCCTCAATCATGCCAGTATTCCCGCGACCAACCCGCGACTTGAGGATGTAGCCCGACGGCAGGATATCTTTGCTGCAATGTGCATATACTTAGTATCTCTTTGGCAAGACCCACGTCGTGGAGGTTTTCTCTATCCATCTAGCGCCCCGCGACGCTCCGTGCAACTTTCCGTGCGGCATCGATTTCTCTTTTCGGACGCTTGCCTTTCTTGCTTGACGTCGTGCTGGCAATGACCTTGACCGCGCAGTTTGCCAGGCCCTACGGGAAAGCGCGCTCGCAGTCCAAGGTGTTTGCATGTCTCTCGTTTCCCGCTTCTCTTCATGCTGACTCGTCGTAGTCAACGGAAAAGACGCCGCGATCCCAGGTCCTCTCCCGAGGAACTGGACATCGTACGAGTGCGTGACGCGGGCTCGGGACCGAACCTGGAGCAGCGGACCTCCGTGACAAAAGACACGTCAGCGTCAGGACCGTAAGATGGACAAGTCGCACAGGTGAAGCGAAAACATTTCAATCCATGTGCTTCGACTATCTTGCGCGTTAAAGGGATCGAGGTGCGTGATTTTTTTTTGTACTGCCCCTCGGTAACCAAACTGGCCCCAGAAATTCTTCTCGTCCACCGGCAGCATGCAGCCTGCGACGCGACGTCTAGGCCGCGGCGCGCGCAATCGAGACTGACGATATCAGTCCCCTCACGCCGCCCTTCTGTCACGTCTTCGAAGGAGAAGATTGCGAGGCGGAGCACTCCAAGAAGCGGGGCTGGGACGGCGGGAGTGCGAAGCTATCCTTGGCGGTGTGGTGGGTGCGGTCGACAGAGGAGCTGAAGACTGCGCAGGGAGCATCGATAGCTGCCCCGGCTCGAGGGAATGGAGGCTGGCAGAGGGGTAGCATTCACTGCATCCAATGTACACAACGCAGCATCACTCAAATAAATACTTCGTTCATATCCGAAGTCGCTCCGTGTCTACGTGCAAAGTCCGTAAAGTCTCTAAGTTACAGTATAAGCAGAGGATACAAAGTCACGGTCATGGGCCCGATAATACGATAGTAGTCTCGCAGGAAGTAAAAATCCGCTGCTTATAAGTAGTATGTATCAAGCCCTAAATCTGTCCCATCAAGGACACGAAGCACTGCGTCTGCGTCACCTATAGGTATCCAAGCCGCAGAGAGGGACGAGGGCGAACTTGAGAGCCCATCCACCAACGAGGGTACGCCCGCTTGACTGCGGAAGGGGGCGCGCGCGCCGGCGAAGCCATCCTGTTCGGTCACCCGCCAGGTTCACGCCGCCCCTTGAAGAAAATGCGACGTGGAGTAGGGTAAGCGGGACGTGAACCGACAATGACGCGGCGATTGTGCATGAACGCGGTGGTCAAGGATATGTAAATTTTCGGCCCATGCATCCAGCATCGAGCACAAGAGCGCGCAAGCCCACGAAGGAGAGCGAGATGGCGTCGGCAGTGGTACGGGGCGTCGAAAGGCGAAACAAGGTGGTGGGTCTACCGCATTGAAACACGCTGGGCCTACTGGAATGGTGCAGGAGCGGTGGGTTATGCCGATGATGACGTGGCGGCTGTAAAGTCGACTCAAAACGAGAATGTGGCCAAGAGACGGAGGGAAGAGAAAGCATGCGGGAAGCAATACCAGCCGCAAGCGTCTTGGGGTCCGGCGTGAAGGCTTTGAGGACCTCGCCTCTCCGACGTACTTCGTTTGGCGCCGCAATAGACCGGAGACGAAGAGTCGGTCGCCATCCGAAAGGCGACGTGTGCGGCTCTCTGACGCGTCCGTACCTGACCAACTGGGCCACCGCCTGAGGTCGACGGGTCCTCGGGTTCGTCCGCAAGGGCTTCGACATGGCAGTTGGGCATGCAAGTCCAAGTCAGAGATTGTGTTCCGCCATCGACGCGGCAGGACTGGCTGGCATCTCATGGTTTTGGCTCGCAGTGCGCTGGCCCTCGACGACCGTGACGGCCTCAGCCTGGCTGGCTGAAAAGGTGAGTCAGATGCTCATGCGGTGATCAGAGTCTCTCACCCAGGCAGTCAATTCAGCTGGCGCTTGGGCTGCCGACTTGGACCATGTACATGTGCAGGGATTTTTTCAGGGTCGTAACTTACAGCTGAGGATCTCTTGTATAACCTCTAACCGATAAGCAATCTCCTCCGCCATAGTATCCAGAGCTCAAATGGCGCCGCGTAGTCTTGGGGTTACTTAGGGAGGCTTTCTAGGTGCTGTTCTTCCCATGAAACTTGCATATTGAATGCTGGATCTCCATGCTTGCTTTGTTAGAGAGCTGGCTGTTTTTCAGGTCCGATGGTCGAAGGAAAGGTTTAATAGGTCACGGCACGGTCACATGGTGAGACGCGAAGTGCGACGCGTGCGAGACACAGATCAACACAGATTGCGTCTGAGATGAGTATTCCCAGACAAACGAACTCCTGTGAGCCAGATACCAAGATTTCTGAGTACCAAGGTGAATGGACCGAGTAGAACAAAGTCGGCAAAAAAAAGGCAAAAAAAAGGCAAAAAAAAGGCAAAAAAAAAAGGCAAAAAAAAAAGGCAAAAAAAAAAGGCAAAAAATGCGACACTACAGAGGCTCGATCTCCCACCGGCAATCGGGAAGGGTGACCAAGCTGGAGGGCGGCTTCTTTAACAACCGCAGCATTTGCCCTGCGCTGTGCGCGGATGCGGCTTAGACCGTTAAGCCATTGCACCCTAGGATCCTATTGTATTTTTAATCTTTTATACGTCTTCAATCTCAATGCATCAAGGCGATTTGAGGTGAGTTCTCTTCATTTAGACCGGTGACCGATCTGTCTACGGGACAAACTGTCGGTAGACAGACCGGTCGATCTGGTCTTAAATTTGAATGACAAGCGGCGGCACCGCCACAACGCGTCATTCTGTGCGTGAAAGTCACGTTTGATGCCCCGGACTTTGCCGAAGGCACCCCAAAATCCATGCACAGAACGCAATTTATGGGATTTCAACATGATTACAAGGCCTGGAAAGATATACGAGGCATTTTCTACCGGTAAAAATTTTGTCGAACTTTTTCAGCCAATTCCAGATGCTTCTACCCAGTATTTCACATAGTTACATCGATATTTCACCAGTATCCCGGGATAAAGCCTCAAATAAAATTACCATGATCAACATGATGTATATTATTCCAGCTTCAGACACTATCTCAGTCTAATCAATCTTGGAAACCTCAGAACATGCGTTTTGGGGTGCCTTCGGCAAAGTCCGGGGCATCAAACGTGACTTTCACGCACAGAATGACGCGTTGTGGCGGTGCCGCCGCTTGTCATTCAAATTTAAGACCAGATCGACCGGTCTGTCTACCGACAGTTTGTCCCGTAGACAGATCGGTCACCGGTCTACTCTTCATTGCGACCAAATTGCGACACCATGATAATCTGCGTCCCCTACGACAACTTCTAATCATCCCCTCGTTCAACCGAAACAGCGCAAATTTAGATCAAGATAGATAGGTATAAGAGAGCTCGAGGGTAACTAGGTCTGATCCCTTCCTGTATAATGATTCGATTCACCTTCCTCTCCCACCCTGCCACTAGGGTGCGGAACATCCGGGTTCTAATCTTGCGGACATGAATGAACACCGTTCTCTGGATAGTGAGCGGGCAGGTACTCGGCGCTGTTACAGCCGTTTTGTGAATAATATACGGGTTTCGTAAATCGTTGATGCTCGTTTTGTGCTTACCTCTGTTTATTGCCGCGTCACCGGCCCCGCATGCCGTAACTTACTCCACGAGTCGTTTTATCTTTTACAACCACTGCTGAATCCCACAGAGCTAGAATTAACAATGCATTATGACAAGATAAGTGAACTAGGAGGTCTATTCATGCCAAATTCATTCACAACGGACAGTGCATCTTTCGTGCGGCGAAAGGTGGAGTCACGGCACGACACGGCAGTGTGGAACCAGCCTTTGCCGACGACGCTTGGGCAAATAGGTGTAAGCACAAAACGAGCATCAAAGATTTACGAAACCCGTATATTATTCACAAAACGGCTGTAATTGCTGTGTATTTCTTATTCACGGGCCGCTAGTGTTGCCGCGGTCCGGTTCGGTCCAGTTCAACACCCAGATTTTCTGAACCTCGAACTGGACCTCGGGTTCGGTTCAGGGAATTTGCTGAACTCTGGACTGGACCCAGGTTCTGGTCCAGTTCAGATTCGGACCCGGTTCGAACCTGTTTTTTTCTTCCCACGCACCAGATGCACTCAAAAAAATTTCTAGATCCTCCCCAGCTTCATTATCATTCCTGTATTGCCCAGAAGGACTCAACTGAACTCGTTGACAATGCTGAATTCCACAATTTGTTGAATTGTTTCCGTCTGATGGCAGTTTGATGCCATCAGAAAGCCTCGAAATAATTATTTCGAGCACCTTTTCAGGCTGTTTTGAGGACTAAAAGTCGGACTGAAGTGGGCCTGAAGTGAGTCCATACCTCTGTGGACACAATTTGTTCACACCAATACTCTTTTGTCCAATTTGAGGGGGTGGAAATCTGTTCAGGTTCGGCAGGTTCAAACTAGTCTCTCGTAGACAGACGCTCTATATACTCCAGCTCGTACCTCGCTATATAGAGTCTGTTTCTTACCGCGGGGGTCTGATCGTGTAGCTGCGTTATTACGTGATCTCATGTAAGCCGCAGTGGCCGTGGTTCGAGCCCGGGCGCGAACATTATTTATTTTTTCGCCATTTTTTAATCCCTCAATGCTAATCGGGTCATAGAGAACCCTTGTAGTATGCAATAATATCCTACAGCCATATACCCCAATTTTCCATGACTTTGGGGCCAAATCCGGGAATCTGGCATTATTCGGACTTCGGCCGATTGATGAAAGCGTCAATTCTGAAACAAGATTTCAAGGACCTAAATCACAAATCTGAGTTGACAGAAATGTAGCTGCGGCAAGCTAAGCCGATATTATCCAAGAATTTCGACAAATAACGCGTGCCTGAAGCCCCCTTTGCGCGACTCGGATTCTGCTTACATGATATTACATAATAACGCAGCTACACGATCAGACCCCCGCGGTAACAACTAGACTAGGTTCAAACCGGTTCAGGAAATTTTCAAAATTTCAGAACCTCAAACTGGACCTTCAGTTCGGTCCAGTGAACCTCACAGTCACTGAACTGGACTTTAGGTCCGGTCCAGGTCCAGTTCAGGTTCAGCAGCGGTTCAGAACCTGACCGTAGTAACACTATATTCACCACAGTCTCCGTGCGTCGACATAGTATGACCCAGCTCTGACCGACCCGAACTAGCGTACTTAGTCCAATGGTCGTTCAAAGGTCTAGCTCTCATTGATTTAAGTTTGCGAATTTACCAGTAAGGATCGTTGTACCGTTTTACTCTTTGGCTCCCCAAAGTTTGACGCGCCCGGTTTCAGGAACTCCGCTTTCTCGTGTTCTAATAGATTCCGAATCACTGTCGATATGCCCTAGCTCATGCGGCCTATCAGTCTATGATTTGTGTAAATTGTTTTGGTATCCTCTGTCGGGATTTTGCTTTTGAAGGAGTCCAATATAAACCATATTTCCAAGCCAGATCCTCAGGGATAAGTCGAAAAATGGTGAAAGCGTATCGTGCCAGAGTCATGATCACAAACCCTATGTAATGGTTGACTCGCTATAGGCCGCAATTTCTTTTTTTGTCTGTACCATGTTTGCTTTCTATGCTTTCGCGGAAAGTAAGAGGTAAAAAAATATGAAAGACCATCATAATCAATACACGTTGCGTACTAAATATTGCCAAAAGCTGAGGCAAATTATTCAAGTCAATTGAATCGTTTTTGAATCAAAATTCGAATTTCCGTCGAATTGTATCACGCAATTGAAACGATGAGTAATCAAGGTGTCAATCAGTGGCAGTGCAGTTCATATCTATATATGCGATCGGGAACCATCGGGGTTTCTATCTCCCTCCACCATCTCCAATTGCAGATTCACCAGCAGTGCAGCAGCAGCCATGACCTTGAATTTAGAACTCTTAGAAGTTGAGATTTCCACCCACTCCCTCATCTAGTATCCTAGACTGACCTTCCTCTAGGTTTCTTCACCCGGTTTGGCATATATTTGTCTCGGAGGTTTCGTAGTCGCTGTCAGTTCAGTCTCGCCTAGGATGAATCCAACATTGACATTCTTGAATAGTTCTCCACGGTCTCCCTGCTTGTTAAGGAGAAGGTATACTGACTGTTCGGCGAGATTTGACGCTGAGCTAATGACCATTATCAGCTCTACATCAACGAGGTTATCCTTGGAACCATCTTCGGAATCATAGTTGGCCCACATTGTGCAAATATATTCGATCCCCGGTCGTGGGGGTCCGCCAGCGATACTGTTACTCTCGAGGTCATGCGTGTAATTCTTGCGACAGGTCTCTTTGCGATAGGAGTGGAGCTTCCTGGGTCTTACATGGCGAAACATGTCAAGGGTTTACTCGTCCTTGTCATTCCAACTATGACATTTGGCTGGGTTATCGTCGCTGGTGCGCAGCATCCGTGTCGTTGTTTTCCTGCGACATATATGAATTAATTTCCAGCAATAATGCACGGCCTATTCCCGGATCTGGTGTTCATTTCGTGCCTAGCTATCGCTGCCTGTCTCACACCGACGGATCCCATTATATGCGCCACCATCGTCGGTGCGTTTTCTAATTGTCACCATTCACATGGGACCATTTACCTTGTTGAATAGGCGGAAAGTACGCACTGAAGCACGTTCCACGGAATCTGCGGCTCATTATTTCCGCTGAATCGGCCGCGAATGACGGCCTTGCGTATCCTTTCCTCAGCATATCCATATATCTTACCGTCGAAGCATCGCGTCGCGTCGCGATCGGGAAGTGGTTCCTTGTGGGCTGGCTTTGTAAGTCATGCTTGAAGTTTTTCCTTCTGCGTCTTATGTTCTCTCAGACCAAGTTATCCTTGGAATCGTGCTGGGGGCGGTCTTAGGTTGGGATTTCCTCCCTTCCACTACGTATAGATCGCTCATTAAATTCTAGGTATTGCATTCTCCTACGTAATGAAAGTCTCGCATCGCCGGGGATTCATCGACCGGGAATCGTACGTTGCGCAGTACTTGGCGCTGGCACTGTTCACAATTGGTAATTCTTCAAATCTACATCATATTTATCTCGGAAATCAATCTCCTACTCCACAGGCGTTGCCAGTACCATCGGAAGTGACGACCTGCTCGCCGCATTTGCCTGCGGTATGTCTCTGGGGTTTCCCTACTCCCTCGTCGTCTTGCTCATCTGTTAAATGAGGTAATGCCATTTCGTGGGACCAACACTTCAACGAGATCACCGAGGACGAGGTTTTCTCCTCCGTAATTGACCTTGTTCTCAACTGCGGATGTTTTGTCTACATCGGCGCGTGGATGCCGTTCGATTCGTTCAACAATCCCGCGCTAGGTATCACGCCGTGGCGCCTCGTCGTCCTGTTCATCGCGATCCTCGCGCTGCGCCGTATCCCCAGCGTGCTGCTGCTGTACAAATGGGTGCCGGAAATCAGCACGTGGCGCGAGGCGTTGTTTACCGGGCATTTTGGACCTGTGCGTTTTCTCTTTTAATGGTTGTTGTCTATCATGGCAGATGCTAATGATTGCATTTGTAGATGGGCGTTGGTGCAGTATTTGTCTCAACCCTGGCGCTGACGCGCCTGCCGACACCGCACGACCCGCCCGAAAACCAACAAGAGCTGCTCGCCGCCACACTGCAACCGATCGTGGCGTTTGTTGTTTTAGGTTCCATCGTCATCCGTACGTTCTTCCCCTTTGGTCTATCAAACAACTAGCTGACTGGACGGGATTTAGACGGTTTGTCGATCCCGTTCTTCTCTCTGGGCGGCAACATGCACTCGCGCACGCGCTCGCTGATGGCGACGCTTACGCGCACGGATACGAACGATTGGCTCATCGGGCTCCGGCGGGGCCCACCCGCTGTCCCGGTGCCCGGGGATGCAGATGTCGAGCGCGCGATTGGCGACTCGCGCACTGCGACCGTGGTCATGGCCCACGACGACGTACCGGTGCCTGAAGATAACCGCGCGGAGGGGTCGAGCAAGGAGTTGGTGCGTACCGCGACCTATCATTGCCTTCATTTGCAGAATGGCTGACATGCGTGTACAGCCGGAGCAAGACGTCCGGTCTGTTCCTAAGGGGAAGCAGGATGTGTCGCCGGCTGCTCACGGGGCGATCGACGATGCAACCAGCGTGCAGTACCCTATGCTCGCTGTCGCAAGCTCTGCGGATGTGGACATCGGTGCTGACGGGAAACATATCATCATAAGCGAGAGTCCTGTCTCAGAGGATGGATTAGAGGCTGATATTGGGAGTACGGCCCCTGCAGTGCTTGCCGGACGTGCGAACATCAGTGCCGCGCAATAACATTTGCCAATGCCAGTCCTGACAACTCGCTTTCGATGCTTTTTTTTTCATCTCCTAAAATCTCGTTTCCGAATCTTGTTTCTCTATCCATAGTTAAGACTTCTCCTTCTTCTCCACATACTACAAAAATAGAGCCTAGTGCACTCCCCTTCTAAACCTCGACGTTCAACTTGTAGACCATGGCCTCGCGTTTGCCGTTATCCATAGTTCTGCTGGAGACCACAAATACATTCGCTTTGCCAGACCTATCGAAGGTGTTTTCTTCTATGTTCTTTTCTCATTTTCGGCGTTCCTAAGTGTACTATTCTGCCGACTCAGTATACTATCAAACTTTTTATTGCACCCACTATAAAACCACGGATTAACTTGTTAACTTACCCCTTCACTGGCCTCATGGGTTAATCGAGCTGTTAGACTCAAACCAGTTCAACCCTCAGTCGTTCGATCAGTGATGGGACTGTCACCTTACACAATAGCGACTGGTTCGAATAACTATAAACGGGTTTCGTTGCACCACAGTGACCGTTGACCAAGTTGTTTTCTTCAACCCATTCAACGACCCGATGCCGGGCTATTCAATGGGTGAGAACCCCTTGAAAGTTACCTGACCAGGTGAGTGTGGCGTTAACCCGGAACAGTGAGATCAACTTGAACGTCTTTCAACGGCCTACAAATGGAAATTTAACCTTCGTGTTGTATTTTGTACTCCTCTCGCCAGTTTCATTTTTTCATACAGTCACCTGTGTACCTATTCTGTTTCCGGGGATGGTTTGCATGAGTTTTCCATGTTGTTGAATTTCTATTCTTTATTTGCTGTGCCCAACTCTGCATGAATGTACTTCCGATTCGGAATGCAAGACTCGGAGGGGAGACGGAATTACACTGAGAAAACCTATCTACCTGCCATTCTGCATCAACTGGAAGCCTCGTGCCTTGCCCTCTCAATCTCTTGGCGGTCTCGAGCCGTTTTTATCAAAGTGATACATTCTCCCAATCGAAGGAAAACAAGACAATCGGATACTACGGTCTACGATAGTATTTGATCCCCAAATAATCCACGGGTGAAACCATCTTCTCTTCAACGTCGGCACCTCGAAAATACAACTCTCAAAACGACATAATGTAATTTGGTACTTGACATGGCAACCGCATAACACCACGTCTAAGAATCGGGTCAACGAGCGAAGGGGACGAGTAAGGGACGCGTTTACTTAGAACGGGCGGATAATCCCATCAGGTGCGGTGGTGGCCAATTCTGCAGGCAGGGTGTTGACCGCGCGTTTCGTGAAGGGCCTATGTAGGTGCCCAGACCGTCAGGACTATTCCGTGGAGATATCAATCGGGAAATTCGCACCTGATGACACCATCAGGTGCTGTGGTAGCCAATTCTGCGGGCAAGGTGTTGATTGCGCGTTTCGTGAAAGGCCTATGTAGGTGTGCAGACTGTCAGGATTATTTCTCGAGATATCACCCAAGAAAGTCGCACCTGATGATACCATCGGGTGCGGTGGTAGCCAATTCTGCGGGCAGGGTGTTGACCGCGCGCTTCGTGAATGGCCTACAGACCGTCAGGATTATGTCGCGAGATATCAATCAAAAAATTCGCACCTAATGATACCATCAGGTGCGGTGGTAGCCAATTCTGCGGGCAGGGTGTTGACTGCGCGTTTCGTGAAGGGCCTATGTAGGTGTGCAGACCATCAGGATTAGTTCGCCAGATATCAATCAAAAAATTCGCACCTAATTATACCATCAGGTGCGGTGGTAGCCAATTCTGCGGGCAGGGTGTTGACCGCGCGTTTCGTGAAAGGCCTGCAGACCGTCAGGATTATTTCGCGAGATATCGGTCGAGAAATTCGTACCTGATGATACCATCAGGTGCTGTGGTAGCCAATTCTGCGGGCAAGGTGTTGACCGCGCGTCCACTGAGCTCCCTTGCGAAGGGCCTAAGTGGAGACCATTATGGTTAATAGCGTAGAGATATCAGTCGAAAGATTCGCACCTGATGATACCATCAGGTGCTGTGGTTGCCAATTCCGCAGGCAAGGTATTAACTGCACGCTAAGAGATTGTGAGGAGCTGATGCACGGATGGGGAATGAGGGGCTGACCGCTGCAGTGAGGCGCGCAGCGGCTGGACCTGCCAGGAAAAGGGCCAAAGAGACAAGGACGTAGAATTGCATGATAAAAGAGAGGATGGAGTGCAGACGAGTGAAAGAAAGCGAGGAAGGGCGTCCTGCGGCCGAAAGATGGAGAGCGAAAGAGAGATGGGAGTCAGAAGAAAAGAGCTCGCCGTTGCGGTTGTTGCTCCTTGCTTAAGTAACCTCCTATGCCATCTCTGATGATCAGACCAACTGCTTGGGTCGTAACAACCCGCCAAGTGTTTCCCGACCAACTTGATTGAACATCGATCGGACACATTGATCCGCCCGCCAGATTTGGAAGTAAAGCCGAGAAGTGATATCTTCTCTTGTCCTGCATTGGTGTAAAAAGCTATGGATTATTGACGCATTATATACAATATTACCTATAGTTCATCGTCTTGAGTGAGATCGTCCTTTTGACGCAGATATCAGGCATTCACGTGACTGCCACGCGAGTTGACGTAACTTGACAACCTTTGTGCCGCACCGTGTCTTGCACGAAGGCCCTCGCGCTTTGCTCCAGTTTGCTGAGTGCCCTTCGTTCACCGTGAAATCCAGGGGCGCTGTCGAAATTCTGAGCTCTTTTTCTGTCTTGGCACATTCTGCCCCTACTTCGGAGGCACAGCCGGTTGCTGAAACAAGGCATCCACATCGACGATGGCTAGGCAAGTTATAAGTAACGGGAACTTCCAATGACTTACGTACATGTTGGTTTCTAGGGATCGCCCGTACTGGCCGAGTCTAGCAATGAAGCTTGAAGAGGAACCATCCGACGGGAGTGCACCGGCGACAGGACCTGACACGACACAGCATATGCATGCTCGGAATGTGGACAGCTTTCCGGAGATTCGCTTGTATTTCGCAGTGACAAGACCTGACAAGACTCTAGATCTTGAGGGACGGAGCCCAAGCTGCCCCAAGTGCGAATGAAACAGCGCCCAAGGAGTCATCTCCAGAAAGATATCACTTGGACTGTCAAAGACTTGGGCAGTCACAAATCACACTTATCTCACTGTCACGTCTCTCTTGCTTCAAACCATCATGCATCATGAACGGCCATAAGTTATATATTTGCTATCTTTCTGCCTCTCACCGCTTCTAGGAGCCTAACCTCAAGTTACGACGAACAGCACGGCGACTTTTAAAACCTCTCATACCACGCACAGAACCTCAACGGTTGAACAGCTGTCCGCCCGGGTTTTTATATCCCGGAGATAAACGGCGGGAGATACTCCCACTGCTTCTTCTTTTGCTTGGCTTGACCACGTTATGAGGAGAGTTTACTAGCTTAGAGATCAAGTCCAGTCAACCCGAGGAGGCCCCCGGCCACTACCTTATCGGACGGTCTGCGATAGAGTAAATCAAGGCCCCAAAATGGCCCTATCTCCGGCAATTTTATAGAGTAAAACAGACTGGAAACGAGCAAAGTTCGACTGGAATAGGGTAAATCTCGAGGAGCGCGAGATTTTTTTTTTTGGCAAAGCATCCTCATAAGGCCAAAGTGACATTGATTATGTAGAGCGAGAATCGAGCTGCAAGACTCAAGAGGCGTTGGAAAATGTGACTAGTGGGTGCAAACGGTTGAGAAAGGGTCCAGAAGCAAAATTTTTGGCCCCCACAGCGGAAAATGGGAATTTTGGCCCCAAATGTCAGTCGGAAATAGAGTAAATCAGGCGGCTGAGCGGGAAATTTATAGAGTAAATCAGCTGTTTTCGGGCGCCAAAATCCGACCAGGCTACAAGGTAGTGACCGGGGGCCTACCCGAGGTCTTCCGTCAAAAAGCCGGCTTCGATTTTTCTCAGAACTCGAGGAAACCCAAGCTCTCTGATTGGCTGGTTGGGTAGAAGTTTGAGAACATCAGGAGTTAACGCCTTAAGGCTCCGTTAGGACCATTACGGCTTCTTCGACATCAAGTTCGAACGTTTTCTTCTTGACCTCAGCGTCATCAGGGTTACTCCGCTGGTGATCTGCTCAGAGGCGACAACGCCGTGCAACTGGACCCCTCCTTTGCAATTTGCACAGTATGGACCCTGCACGACCAGAAGGATTCGAGGTGTGCATTCCGCGACCTGCCAAGAGATTCCACTGAAAGCCATCCGAGATAACCGTAGAAACTGTACATCTTTTCCGCACGACCTCATTCCGTTTTCGCATTATTTCTTTGTGCCCCGCGTGGTGTGTACAACAGCAATACGACTGTCCAATCGGGACACATCTGTTTTTCAACATCCCGGTGTTTTATCTTGCCCGTTCCAGTGAAGGGGTGTAGGCAAGATGATCTCCAACTCAGAGGGACACGCGGTTCTATCGTCTATCTTCTCAGGTATTTATTAGTAATCGATTCATCCGGGACCGGTAATTCATGTTTATCCTCATTTTCTTGGACTATGAACATATTTTGCTGGCCGGAGTCCTTCTACGCCTACTCTGGCCATCCCTACACCGGATTCCACGCGAACTATTCTCGGCCGCGCCCCACAGCTCGGGTCATGAACGAAAGAGCGGATTCACTGCTCTCGCAAGCACATTTAAGGGCGCGCAAGTACTCAGTAATTTCAAGCCAGGAGATCTGCCCCTTCCGAGCGTCATGCGGTTCAAAATTTCTGCCGCCTTCCTCGCTCTCGTTGCCACCGCTATTGCCATGCCCACCAAGCGTGCGACATGCAGCAAAGGCAGGACTACCGCTCATGCCTCGTGCTGTGTCTGGTTCGACGTGCTCGACGATATCCAGGAAAATCTGTATGTGCTATCATCATCTGGTGTGGAATTTTCTCTCACCGCACACCTACAGCTTTGATGGCGCAGAGTGCGGTATGCTGCTCCCAACTCAACTGCAATCCAGGCTAACGTTAGGTTCTCCGTCCGTAGGCGAGGAAGCTCACGAGGTATCTGCTTCTCGTTTGAACTTCGCCGTTAGCGCTGATCATCAATTTCATAGTCTCTTCGGCTCACCTTCCACGACGCCATCGGCTTTTCCCCGGCCCTGTTCTTCGAAGGGAAATTCGGGCAAGTGTTATTTCCCCACTAGGCGTCTTTTATTTTTCTCACCGTCTTGACAGTGGTTTGGGCGCTGGTCAGACTATCCTTAAATCCTCTGCATTGCGGTATTAACAACGATGCCACACAGATGGTTCCATCATGGCCCACTCTGATGTTGAAACCCTGTTCCGTATGCCTTCGTTTCCATTTTCTGATCGAAGAGCTTGTAATGAACCCGTTTCTCCCAGCCGCCAACAACGGAATCGGTATGCAACCTTAATCTTACCCTGCAGTTATCTCACACCCACACACAGATGATATCGTGGACGCTCAACGCCCCTTTGCAATTGCACACAAGGTGTCTTTCGGTGACTTGCGCGTATCATTTCTCATCCGAGCACGTTCAACCACTCTAACCGCGTCTAACCTCCAGCATTCAATTCGCCGGCGCGGTCGCCGTGAGCAACTGCCCTGGTGCTCCGCGCTTGGAGTTCCTAGCGGGCCGCTTGAACGTCTCCCTCCCGTCTCCCCCTGGTTTGGTCCCCGATCCGTTCGGTAGGTCTGGAAAGTGTGATCGTAGGATCAGTGGATTCATTTTATATAAGATTCCGTTGACAAAATCATCGGGCGCTTTGGCGACGCTGGGTTCTCCCCCAACGAGATTGTTGACCTGCTTGCCAGTCACACCATGGCCGCACAGGACCACGTTGACCCGACCATCCCTGTGTGTAGATATGTTTTTTCTCGTTTGTTCCATGCGCTTGACTTTCTCTACAATAGGGAACTCCTTTCGACTCGACCCCCTCGACATTCGACGCACAGTTCTTCGTTGAAGTTCGTCGTCTCGTGTGATGCGGGTTCTAGATATTAATTCTTCTCATTAGACTCTGCTCGTCGGCAAAGCTTTCCCCGGTAACGGCAGCAACCAGGGTGAGGTAGTTTCCCCACTTGCCGGCGAGTTCCGTCTCCAGTCCGATTTCGCTATCGCGCGCGATCCTCGGTACGCTTAAACTTCCCAGTCATTGTTGGAATTAATTGCTTCCTCAGCATGGCTTGCGAGTGGCAATCGTTCATTGGTGCATCTCATCCCATTGAATAACTCATCCCACAGTCGTCTAATTCAATTTTTCGTTTGTCAGCGAACCACAACACAATGACCAGCAAATTCCGCGCTGCTATGTCCAAAATGGCTACGCTTGGCCAGATCCGCGGGCTCCTCACGGACTGCTCTGGTACAACCCATTTCTCTGATAGAGACCTTGAGCGAATGTTGACCCTCCCCGCAGATGTGATCCCCGTCCCTGCCACCCTCACCACCAAGCCTTTCCTGCCCGCCGGGAAGACCGTCAAAGATGTTCAAGTTGCTGTGCGCCTCATCTATCTGATCCCATTTCCATCTCTTATCTGATCCTTTCTTCCTGTCCAGTGTCACGCAAGCCCCTTCCCCGTCCTTACTGCTCAGCCTGGTAAGTCTTTCTCTCCCCCTTTTCCTCAACTCCTTTGCTCATTGAGTTTCGTTACCACCAGGCCCGGCGACTAGCATCGCTCCCGTGTAAGCATCCTCCCGGACATCCTACAATATTCATCTGATTTGACCCTCCTAGCCCCCCGTCTTAATCATCCTTAGATCTAAATACAACACCTCTCCTTATATTTGTCTCTCTAGCTGGTTCTTCTTTCGTATATGGTTTCTTGGGTCTTTATTTTGTATACGTTGCTCCAGGAATGAATAAACTATTCAACCTTGGTTAACCTTACTGGTCTGGTGCCCTGTCGATTTAAATTGATCTTCAAGAGAATGGCCGGACTGTCTAAAGCACCTTGGGTTTTAACTTCACCCAATGTGGCTCTTGTTGTTGGAATTACGTGCTTACACAGCCCTTACGGGCAACACGGGGAACTCGCAGACAGCACACTGGGCGACACAACCAACCCGGGGAAATTTCCCGCCGTCGTTCAGTCATATCCTTTAGTTAATTCGTTCTGGTCATTTTGTCCAAGTACAACCCGAGGCGGCTCAGCCTGAGGATCCCCCTTCTGAGTCCTCCATGAACTTGGAGGTTTAATAATAAACGCTCATTTTATGCGGTGCTTATCTTCGTCGAAGTGACCTGTTGTACATCTGTGTTGCAAGCTGATTTTGCAGCAATTCAAAGGCCTTTAATGCCCACTCCGTCGGTAAAGGGCAGGATGCCGGCTAAGCCGACGCCTCGGAACTGATGATAGGAGATCAACCCGCTCGCGGAGTTTTTATTTTTATTTCTATGTTGAATGAATATCTCTGCACATAGACCTGGGCCTCTTCTAAAAACTTCCCTCGTAACGGAGGAGCAACCGTGATTATAACATCGCTCTGCTTGGCAACGACCTTAAGTTACCGCCGTCTGAAATTCAACCGTTCTAATGCAGTGCCACTGATATCTGTATCCTCGCCCCCAAACCGAAGCGTCCCGCGCCTTTGTCTCATCAGGGGATTTTTTACGCTCTGTTTAGTGAACTACAATACATAGTATTCTACCTTGATCGAGTCCATCCAGATGCGCATCAACGCTTCCGCTTCAAGTTCATGGTCAGATCTATAGGCTGTACTTGTTCCAGTCCTAACCAGTGCTGTTTGGGGCAACTCAGAGAGGTTAACATTCCGACGTCTTCTAAAATAATTAAGAGATAGAGTCCTTCTGTATTCAACGTCTTCTACTATTGTCCCGAGTTGAAATTCTACACGAAAACAGTGCGAAAGTGTAGTGCTAAAAAAAATTGATGCGCCACGAAGGTAGCAAATATGACTTTAGCCGCGTTGTCTTGCGCATCGGCATAATTCTTGGGGGCAAATTCCACATCTACCTCCTGTCAACCAGAGAAAACATTCACAGAGAAACAGTCAACTTACCTTGCCCGCTGCCCGAGTTCCCTTGGTCTTTCCGGACTAACTCCCACTAGGGGTGTGAAAGCAGGAGGGGCATGGTACGGATGAGGCTGCATCGTTCGTGGAAAACTCGTGGATGAATGAGGGAGATTGTATCCATCTACTAACGGCAGGTACGAGTGCTCGGCTCGTTGGTTGGGGTATCGTGAATGCTGATATTGGCCACTGGGCACAAGCCTATGGTCATTGCTTGGATTGGGATTCGAAAAGGCAACTGGAGGATGTGCATCAAACTGGGAGCCCAACGGTCCAGAGGAATTCGCGACATTCATTCGAGGGTCTCTTGAAGGTGGAGAGTAACTTGACTCAGATGCCAGAGGCTCGGCTTCCCGTGGTGCAGCTCTGTTCGTCGACGAGTCTTCTCGCTGATTTGTTATCGTGATGTACTCGCATTTCAGTCCCTTCTTTATACATCGGTCGCATGGATTTGAAGGCGGATCCTCTGCGGTCAAGCACTGTTCGAATAAGTGGATAAGGGTGCAGTTCAACATTGAATGCAGAATCCCGTACCCTAATTTTGCGCCTGCGACAGTTTGTGCAAGCGATGATAACCCTTCTTCGGGTCAAGAAGAGAGGAGGGGGAAGTTTTGTGGGGTCGGCCATGTAAAGAAGAGACTGCACTATTCGTATATATACTAAAAGCATACTCCACCTCATATCAAGACTTCGAATCGGTCACCATGTGGATAAACTGAGCACGGGAAATCTCGCGGACGTTGAATGTGAATCTCATTTACCCTCCAGTAACCGGCTGCAGCGCCGGATGGCTGAACTTTGTTCGGCAAACTGTACCCGGGCAGATGATGAGAATTAAAGTGGTGAATTGACCATATTTTAGTCTCAAAAATTTCTAACTCCCCATAGAGTTACCAGCGTAGGGGGGATTTCGGTGCCAGATAACCATTTTTCAATAACGGTCGTAGGAATCAATAGATTTCGTCAAAACGAGGCGGTTCACTGTGATGCATCATACTAACACCGCTTCATCACATAGTAAGATACGTCGAATGATTGAAAACGAGTTAAATGGTTCGTCGTGTGCCGCTTCGCACGACTCGGATGCATAGCTCAGATAGAAAAAACCATAGTACCCTGACTACGTAGATCACCCCACGAGGCTCAAATCCTTGTATATGTCGGTTCTTTTTTGCTATCAAACTTTTGCGATCTCGAATGCCTAAAACAAGCCATCCAGTGATGCCCCCCATACATCCACCACAACGCAATTAATATTAGAAAGGGCAAGAAATGATAGCCTGTTCCGCAACCAAATGTGTTCAACACCGCTCGAAGGAATCGTGACCTGGTCCAAGTCTCGTTGGAGGTCAATCGCCTTCTATTATGAGATGTGTCACACTTCGCCTGGCCACCCGCAAAGAAACGTGGCTAGAAGCTTCATGTCTTATTTTTGTGCAATGCATACTGAGATCCTCCATTCTCGTGAGGTATGAGTTTGATCGTCCAATCTGTCTGAGGCCAATGGGTTGCCACACGAACAGAAGCCATCGGCGGAGATTTTTGAAACAAGAAGAGTGCTCAGCTGCAAAAAAAAAAACCGTCACAATGTTGCATAGTATCAAGCACGTCCGGAGCATCAGCAGGAGCACTTTATTCAGAAAGCGTAAATTGACGACACCTGATCTGATATGGCATTCCGTTCCCTGAATCAACTTCCCCACATCAGCGCACCGTCTATTTGGGTTTACGACGTCGTCTACACTTGCTGCCCATCTGCGATCTCGTCAGAACCAACTGGGAACGCGGAAAAGGAAAGTATAGTAAGAATGTCCTGACAACCATAGTTTATGCTGGCGGTCTTGGATTCAGCCACAATAATTCAGTCATAATTCAATTCGTTGAAGAAGACAATCAAACTCAAACATATTAGTCTGTGTATAGTTTAGATGAAGTGCTGTGGCGGTACCCTCTCTATTCCCACGAACAACTTGTGCTGTGAAGAAATGATGAGTGCCACGCGACTCTCACGCGGCGGAGAGCTGTGTCTTGCCATAGCCCGACCTGGAGTAAAATTGTAGATATACACTTGATGGGAGCGCAGGGGCCGTCACTCCAGTCCTACGAATAATTTCTCACTCGCTCACTTAACACATCAGACAATAGGCCTATTCCATTCGGAATGTAGGAGCGGCGCATGGCGATGCGCCATAGGGTGGTGACTTGCACTGTATCATGGTATACCAACGAGCCTGGCTATTCACGCATGATTCTCCAACTGAAGGTCGACGCGGCGTTCGTGCCCGCATGGAGGCATCGGCGCGCGAATCTGCCGCGCGCCCCTCATTTTAACAGCTTTTCCAGGTCAACTCATTATAGAGTCCTTTTTTCTAATCTCCTCTTCGTTGGCGTACAACCTCGAGAGCTAGGCGGGCGGAAACGAGATGGACACGGTCTTAGCAAGTGGTTTTTGTGCGGGGCAGAGGCTTTCGTTTTTTTGGGGGGTCGCGGCTTGACGCTTTTCAACGGACTTTCCACACCCGCCCTTTACAAAAAAAATATTCACAATCTTGAAAGATCATGTCAATGGATCGAACGAGAGAGCCTTCTAGATATTACTCTCAGACAAGTTGGAAACAGGTTCTATTTCAACTGTTTAGACGTATTTGCCATTTCAACGTTAACACCTTCACTTTAAAAACGGATCTCGCGTCAGTCCTTTATAACGACGCCCATGAAACATCACTTACAGCCTTGAAAGCCGGGTTCGGTGCCACGCGGGTGTTCCCATGGTCTTTTACAACACACTTTAAAGGTCGGTTCTCAGAATCAGGCCGATTGTCAGAGAAACGCACAGCCTTCAAGTTGGAGGAATCCCGCTCGGCAGGAGCCGTGATCCACTTTCTTAACACAATGTTCCCACGTCCGGGGCTCTCGCGCCGACCCACCCCTGGGAAGACAACTTACGAGAAGGCCATACTGCTCCGACCGCTAACGTACATCCTTGAAAATATGTTTCGGTTACTCGACCTATGTAAACGTAAGGGTCGGAGTTAAACTGGTTCCGCTCTCTCGGAAAAAAAGATTGGGTCGGGTTTTGCTTCTAGGAGTTAATCGGGTTTTATAATGTGACGGGGACCGGTGCGTGGACAAAGGTAGATATTATTAGCCTAGGAGGAGGAGGAAAAGAAGGAGGATATATCACATCTGGATATTTCTTCAAACCGGCGCTCCGAAGGGGACTGCGCCATGTAATCTTACCTACCTACCGCCTCGGTAGTTGGTTCCATGGGGATCATTGGAGACCGGTTCGTAATCCACCGACAATCACTTCACACTTAAACGGAGGTCAGTTGTTTAGTCGCGTAGTCCATGAAAGAGCATCCGCGACCTTGACCGTAGACAAACAGGTGCCGAGGTTAATGGTGAAAGGCTTAGCGTATACACACGGCGAACTTGAAATTCAGGCACTGTTTCATGTTTCAGATTCGCAACAGTCTTACAAGATCTTACGTACGTATTATTGAATGTACTTCGAAAAAAAAATCACTCAGACCGAGACAGGTCGAACGGCTCACTGTGTCCAGCAGCCGCCGGCTAGAGAGATCCTACAGTTTAGCTTTTTGGAAGACGGAGGAGGAGAGTGATATTGCCAAGCTATTCAACCATGATTCTCACAGTATTCGTCGACTGTTTCGCTGGGAATGCCGAGCTTTCAAAATTGGGCGCTAATGGTCACTGATGGAAAAGAAAAAAAGAACTTACACAGCCACTCAGATGCCATCGATAAACTCAAGCTCACACAGCCGCTCAGGAGTCCCCTTCGTGGCATACTTATGGCAGAGGGTATAACAGCCGTTTTTAAGGCATTTTCTCCACAAACGCACTATTTCTTCCACTTTCTTGAAGCACCTGCCTGACTTTGACATGGCTGGCTCGACGACCGGGTTCAATTTTGTAGGTGGTCCAGTGTATATCTAACCTTGCACCAGAATTCATCTCCCCCATGGTATAGATAATCGTAGGGGCGTCCGTAGCAGGTGCTTGAGCGGCGCATTAGTAGCGGTAAGAACGACGGATTGAACGATCTCGACAGGACTGGCGTCAGCTATCGCACTGAAGGCTTCTGGCCACAATGTGCTGGTCTTGGAAAAGGAACCACAGCTTGGGGGGACAAGTTCGGTGAGCATGAAATACCCGATTTTGGAATTTTTGGACTCGAATTTAGCGTGACCTGCCAGATGCCAAGCCGGTGTGCACGGTAGAGGCTGCTTCGGACTCTATGCATTTATTCAATAATTTTTTCAGCATACCTCCCAACGGATCTAAAATCCTGTACGACTGGGGTCTAGAGGCCGAGACGATGGACTGCGCTGTAATTGCGGAGGGCTTCCGGCTTTATAGATGTGAGCCTCACTCATAGGGGCCACCTGATATAGCTCAAGAAATATACCAGATGAAGGAACGGAATCCGGCCGGGATCATATAGGTTCGTCATTACTGCCTAGTTTGCACTCGATGCTAAACGAAATGCAGGAATGCATCTCTGGGATCCCGAGCTGTTGACTGAGGCTCGAGGAAAGTTTTTGAACTTCCGAGTGAGTAGTCACCGAATACTCATCGACTCTGATTGAACCATTTCTTTCCAGCATCAGGACCTCCTGCTTATTCTGTATGAAGGATTGATTAAGCCACCACAACATTCGCAAAATACCACGAAAATGAAACAGAATGAGGCCGATTCCGCACCTCGAGTATCTGTCCTCTTCGGAGCAGAGGTCGTTGAGGTAGACTGTGCCACTTGCACAGTGACCTTGAACACTGGTGAGACTCATGTTGGGGATGTTATTATTGGTGCAGATGGTGCACGGGGCGTCGTTCGGCGGATGTTGATGCAGGAGGAGGATGCTGTACCAGGCAGAGACGACTCGCCCACAGGCCTGGCGGTATATATGTCCGTCTTCTTTTCTTTTAGGGTTGTGTATGACAACCAAATCTGCGATAGGGCCGTGATACCAAAGTCGCTCACTGTCAATGACCCGGATCTCGCATCCTTTTACGAGTATCCTGAGGTATGCATCTTTGACGGATTGTTTCAGACGTCCCACAATCATCATATCATATAGTACACCACGTCGTTCGGTTCCAATCGAGGTGCGCTGGGAGTCCTTTGACCATCCCTGTCGGTTCTCTTATAAGCTATACCTACTCAGGCGCATTGACGTTTACTGCTGTGCGTAATAAATCATCCTTCGCAGCACCCGGGATTAACGTGGATCTCAGGGAAAAGAGCGAGAAATTTCTCTCTGTATATACACTCCAGACAGCCCGGGAGATGGTGAAGGGAATGACCAGAAGCTCACTGATGTTCTCGGACCATGTGATGTTGGGTGAGTCTGATATTTCTGTTGGTTGGTTCAAGTTCTCACCATGCGGTAGGATTCGGAAACTGGCAGCGCTCGCTAAATCGGCGGCCTGTATTCAGATTACAGATCCATACCGCCTCAGGTCATGGGTTTCTGAAAGCGGCAAGGTTGTAGTTCTGGGCGAAGCAGCTCATCCATATCCGGTGTGTTTAAATGCGTGTTTAAACACCATCACGTTTAAAGATTGGATAGCCGGGTTCACTGCATAAATATTCGATAGCCCTCGAAGATGGCGCCTTCATCGGCAAGATTTTCTCGCATACTCGTGACCGTAACCGCATTCCCGAATTTCTGCATGCATTTCAAGAACACCGGTGCGTACCATC
Organism: Mycena leptocephala; assembly: GCA_029378395.1. Lineage (NCBI taxonomy): Eukaryota > Fungi > Basidiomycota > Agaricomycetes > Agaricales > Mycenaceae > Mycena > Mycena leptocephala. The sequence continues at coordinate 78,755 of JARJLF010001347.1, forward strand.
GCTATAGCTTTTATTATACCACCTCACTCTAGATGGCACAGAGAATCCCGCTGCTTCCGCATTCGAGACATAGAAAAACAATATATCGGTGGTACTATCCTCCAGGATGGTGAAATGCAGGCGGCGCGCGACGCGGCTCTCCGGGCGAACTATGCAGCTGGTCGGGATGTGTTTGACACCCCGGGAAGTGTTCCAGAAAAACTGTTAAATGAGACAGTTATGGTGTAAGCCGTCGCCCACTGGTCCCGCGAATGCAGCTGATCCAGGAGTCGTAGGTTCGGCTACGATCCGGCGGATGATGCGGATGAGTGGTGGATGTCTTGGGGTCGTCTTCGTGAAGCCGCAGACGTTCCAACGAACAAGATCGTGCTATGAGGTGTGCGACATTTTCTAGTATCACAAGCGATCATGATACCATCGGTTATTTTTTCTAGTACTGTAAACTTACATATTAATACTGCTTTCCACGAAACCGGCGTTGCGGGAAGAAGTTTAAATTCTACGAGCGGAGTCTAGATCGTGTGATAAACCCCATATTCCAATTTGAGTGAAAACCGCAACAGCACTGTAGCACAGCTGGAAGTGCGCCGGTCTCATAATTTGTCTGCTCGACATTTGAGTAATCCGGAGGTCGCTTGATCGAAACGAGCCGTTGCTATTCTTTTTTGCATCTGCTAGACAGAAAGAAATGACTCGAGTTCCATTCATGATGACTCGAATGGAAGTGATTATGGAACTGAAGTCATTTACTTGGAATAGCACCGCAGTTGTTCAAAGCGCATGAAATCGCATTTTAACTCGGTTTATTTTATTTTTTGGCCATGGCTGCGGACCGCCTGCGAGTATTTCAGACCTTGAAGACACGGATTCTTTGTCTTTGTTTACGTCTGAGTTTTTGACGCGTCAAAGTCACGTGAGAGCGCTAGCCTCAATCAAATCTAAATCAAATCACTACAGGACATCGAGCAAAAAAAAAAACAGAAAAGAATCGGAAAGGCAAAGTTCTTCTCGCAAGCACGAAATTCGATCCATGTCTTCGGGTGCGCGAACCGTCAGTGCGTCACAGGCAAACAGCGTTATGCGTGACAAGCCAATTGTCTTTTTATCCTCTCACATTGCCGCACTACCGCTAACTTATTGTCCAAGCGGCATAATGATTTCTCATCGTGATAAAATTTCCCCACTGGCTCTTTTGTATTTGCGATCAATACTTGCAGCCGACGGCCGAACTGCGTTGATTTCCAGATGCCGCGACCGGAGTCCGCGAAAGAACACAATAAACGCAATGATTCCCGCAATTCTTCATTGTACTCCCTATTCAGGCGGCATATATGCGCGGTATAAGTAGCGCAAGCTTGCTGGTTGAAGCGCTATCCGAGCTCGACCCCCACCCCCGCTCAAAGCTTCTTTGATTTTACGACGCATCTTTCCCATCCTCCGTTCAAAACAGCCATGGACGCATTCACCACTATCTTCTCTGCAGTCGCATACATCTCGTTCTCTCCTGCCCCGCAGCCCACATCGGCAGCAGTCGAGGAGCTCCCCCAAATCGACACCGTCGATTATGACAGGGGCACTGGCTCCTCTGGCGGGTGCATTATCGTATGAAGTACGGGATTTCCTTCGCATTTTGACGTGGCTGGTATGTCCTTAATTCCTTCTTTCTCCTCTTTTCCTTGACAGCTTATGGCTTTTTTTCCACCAGTATCATCACACATCATATCAAGCCATTCAGGCTCATTCTTCGAACGACTCCTACGCCCACCCATATACCACCCATCACATACCCGACGATAATCTCGCTAGTCTTCGAGATCATTTCTTTCATGACTTGGAACAGTTACTTTATGGCCCATAACGGCATTACCTCCCTTAGCTCGCACATATAATGCGGATCCACGTTCCTTATATTACTTGTACTCTGTCAGTTTTACAGACCTGTCGTATCTTCAGCGTCAGCAAATAGACGTTTCTATCCTTTATCATCCCCAGTGCCAGTTAGAGTCGACGGAAACAGTTGTGTGATTATGTGCGCTGCTGTTCATGCCGCCCCATCACGAAGGCGTAGAACAACATTGAGTGGTCAGACGCGATGGGGTTGTCAGCTTCAGAAACAAGGCAATTTTTCCAACCCGATGGATGTGCGCTATGGATATGCATTAACTGGTTGGGGAATGTCGGTGAAACCCGGGAATAGTCCAGTTGCGCGGCGAATGCCGCTCAAATGGAGGATGTAGACAGGATCCCTACGAGCGCATTAAAAGCGTGGTTGACTAACCAGTGTCGCCTGGGAATTGCGGCGGAGCTATCCCAATTGCAGCTAAGTTGGAAAAAATCCCGGTGCAAATTTCTGGTGGACTTGGTTCACGACATATAGAATTTGTGAAGACTTCGGAGTGCGTACATGGTTGGAGAGTTAGATATTGGTTAAACATACGGTAAATTTGTTACACCGTTGTGTTTCGGTCAATGTCATACCTTGCGTTAAATAATCCATCTCATTATGCAAGTTGGAGAGCAGATAGATTCAATTCTACTACGGGTATGAGATTTTATTTCAGAGTTGAAGTTCAATTTAAGTGTGATCGGAGTTCTCGGCGTGGCTGTGCTCATTGGGATGAAGGTTGTTCAAATGTTCACATATCATTTAACGTCCACAGACGCAAGTCTACGCGACAGTTCAAACTGTTTCGCACTTTATGGCCCTTTTGAATCGTCTGCTTGAGCTTGAAAGTGAACCAAATGACGATATCAAACGTTAAACATGAATACTCCTATCCTGGTCTAGAACGGTCTGTTTCGCGGAAGTGCCCTCCTTCTAAGACACTGCTGGGTATAAAAACCCCCCAAATTTTCCCTGAGTCTCATCCACAACCTTCCTTCGGCCCTCGCCAGCTCAGTCTCAAACTATTACTACGATGGCATCCTTCCGCACCACGTTCATCACCGCTGAGTCTAAGCACGTATCCAAGCGCATCTCCCTCGCTTCCCTCGCCTCCCTCGCCTCCCTCGCATCGCTCGCATCTACAGACAGCGGCAGCACCTGCGAGAAACCTATTGTTGTCACCACCACCGTCTCGACCACGACGGCCACGTACCCTGCGACTGTGCCGCCGCCATTCGCAACCTCGCTTGGGTCAGACGAAAGACTTCCCCGCCCACGGCGCGGTGCGCCTCCTGTCGCACCAGCAAAAAGTGCGGAAGAGCGCAAGCAGCAAAGTCACAAGGGTGTCAGGCAAAAGCTGCGGCGCACCATCGGGCTTGAACGCACCCAGTTGGACCCGGCGCTATGCGAAGGCTGGTGGTAAGTATTTGTTTTATTGTTGTTGCGGATGTTGATTATTTTCCAGATTACGACATTCTTTAACACCGTTCATAGCCGGAGAACCGATAATATATTCCAGTGGAACACTAAACATCTAAACCATTTACTGTAATATCAACTGTTTGTTAAATTTCATCACCACTTCATTTTTGTATCTTCGTCGTCCAAATTACGAATGTTTCGATCCACCTCAATTTGCGCTAGATAACGAGTCGGGCACCGAGTTCACGAGCAACATGCTAGTTATCCAAATGCAATGAAATCGGCAAATATGATACCGAAAGACCTTTACACGAAGGCGGGCTCAGTACATGGAAATCCAGAGCAATACCTCATTACAGTCCAATGATAGCTTCCACTAACTCTGGCTGCGAATGGTAAAAATCGAGGACTTGAAAATTCATAAGCTTGGATATCTCGGGAGGAAAAGGACTTACAGACAATACCGAAGCGCTTGCCTGTCTTCTGTTTGAACCACGGGAGAAGACGCTCGTTCATGCCCTTGGTCGAAGCATTTCCCAAAGCGATAACCTGAATAGAATAAATCGGGTACACATGAGAAGAAAAAAGAAGGGAAAGGCGTATACATTCGGGGTGATCAAGTCTGCATTTGCGTGAGCGCTGGCAAAAGAAATGTACAGAGCTTCTTCGACGTCGTCCGCCAAGGCGGCATCCATCGCTTTCGTCAGATGGCCGGTGACCGCCTCAAATTTCGACGTGATGTTGGCGTCTGCGCTGGAATGCGGAGGGACCAACGGCATGAATGTGTCCTGCACGCCGAAAGGTCAGCTCGTTGACGGAAGAAGTGACCCTTCTGACCTGGATGTATGCAACTCTCTTCGGCTCCTTGTTGTAGACGAGTTTGATATCTCCGCCGTTCGGCGTCCATTGCTCAGCATCGAGATGGATCCCAAAAGGGTTCGAAGGGGGAGACGATAGAAATTGATAGGTGAATCGCTGCAGCAGGACGAGTTTCCCGCGGGCAGCCCCAAGGGTGCCGAGCTGAGTGACCGTGGTATTAGTGACACACAAAACCACTCTGGGTCATGCGCATTACCTCGCCTGCAACGGGAAGCCAGAACTTTTTTCCCAGCTCGTTGTTTAGGGTGGCGTATAAAATCTCCTCGAATTTTTTGTCGTAAAGTGTTTTCGAGCCCGCCTCTTGATTGATGGAAACAAGTACCGTCTCCGAGGGATGGGTTATGAGCCAGCCGTAGAGCCCGTAAAGAACATCCTGTAGTGTAGTCGTCGGTCAAGCATCGCG
>JARJLF010001348.1:0-83311 GCA_029378395.1 Mycena leptocephala
GGACTAGGGCACAGGGCGAATCCGATGCGCAATGAACAGACGGCGAGGCAGACACCAGAGTCAGCTATAGCCGAGGAGCCCGCTCTTAGATGAAATTACGGTACCTGGGGCATTATCTGGGTCCATTATTAGCGATCGTTGAGGGTGGGGGTCAAAAGTCTCGACTCCTTTAACAAGGCTTGCGCCAAAAACTCGGCAAGTGCATTTCGGACATGGCTGGCCAATTTCATCTCGACGACGTCCGATCCGCACTGCCAACACCAGCCTCGAAAAAAGGGGGCCAATACAGCCATGCAACACAAGGATGTCGTCAGACAATTTCCTTCCTTCCTTCCTTGCTTTACGTCAAGTCCGGCGGAAAAGCGAAAGTGCGTCCGGTGAAGTTTTACTTTGAGCTTCCCTGATGGCGTGCCGAATGGCAGTTAATGAGCGTATATGTGAGTGCACAAGACTCTTCAAAGAACATGGTAAGCCAAGAGCGGCCCGCCAGCGCACCGACGCTCGATGCCCAGGTCTGCACGGCCGAGGCGGCGGGCCGGCTGGGTGCTCGCCAGAGAGGTCGGTGATGCGCCGCTTATTGGTACACCCGTCGCGAATGTCAACCCCGTCCTTGATGGCGCAAAGGTCCCTTCCGGAGCCGCGACGGAGTACGTGAAGGACGCGTAGTCCGCGCCTTCGACGAGCGTACCGCGCATGTAAGAACGCATGCATAAAACACGAGGGGAAGTGAGACGTACTATCCAAGGTTCTACCCAGAGAATATCGGCGCCAGTGGACTGCGGGTCGGAACGGGACGACGATGGTTCCCGAGCCGAGTCGCCGCGCCATCTGACTCTGAGGGAAATATTTATTTATCTAGCGCTCCGGAAAACCCTTTTTGCCGGTAGCGTCGTGCACTGGCATGTTTCCTTCCGTGTACTTATCATTGCGCAGTAAATAATGTGCGATTGAGAGCCAGACTGCCAGTGGTCAGGGATGATGGACTTCTCTTGGATTTCAAGGGAATTCAGGGGTTACTGTAGCATTATTAAGTGATATTTTAAAGTAGAAATTAGGGATGGTCTTGCTTCACCCTGGTTTTGTCGTAGGACCTTGCCAGCATTGAATCAAATGAATTGCAAAAGACAAGCAAAACTTGAAGAATCAGCGTGTTGTTTGCCTCGCAACGGTTTCGGCAAATAACGCGTCGGTCTTTGGCCGGAACCATCATGTCCGCAGGCTCCGTGAGTACCCGCGCTTCCAGACAGGCGGCGAAGAAGGCGTCGACCAAGTTTGAAGCCCAGCTCATGTCCTCTCCCGTCAAAGGCGACGACAAAATCACGCCAGTGAAGCCAGCAGGCAAAGCTGCAAACCGTACGAGGAGTAGGCCGAACTTGAAGAAAGACTCGCAGGGCGCAAGCTCCAAGCGGTCTGTAGGCCTCTCCAAGAGTGCTCCTCCCCGCACGGGCTCGCGAAAGCGCCCGATATCTTTGGATTCGCACAGGTCTGATGATCAAGAATCGGACCTGACGTCGCTGTCCACCCCCAGGGCATCGCCCAGCCCCAGATCGAAGCCAATTCCGGCCAAGCTACCGCCTGTCGCGAGTCTTGAGCCAGAGTCTCATGTATGGGTACTTGTGGACTTCAATGGAGCTGCGTTCCGGCTCCAGGACGAAGACGACGGGGTCGAGCGAATATGGTGGCCTGGGCAGGTCCGCTCGTTCTCCGGATGTTCCGTTTGCGTCGACTAACATTGCATAGATCCTACCGTTGAAGAATTCCGAATTTCGCGTCCGATTATTTGGGACCCTCCGCGCATCTAATGTCGTCACAGTCGACACCCCTCATGACGGAAACATCCTGCCCCTCGCCGCCAGCGACAAAATCCGCTTCACCAAACCCAGCTATGCCGTGTCCTCTCTGAATCATGATACCGCATCGCCGAAGAAGCGCCAGAAACTCGACAGAGCCGACCTCGAGGCGAAATGGATGGCCGCGCTGTCCGAAGCTGTCTATCACTATGAGCAAGACGAGGTGCCCAGCCTCGGGTTCCTCAGCAGCGTGCGTAACGTTCCGAAGTATGCCTCCTCGTCGCATGTGAAGCTGGGTTTGGAGGACAAGTCGTCGGAATTACCGGCGGAAGTCATTCCCCCGCGGTGGAGCCCTCCTCCCCCAGATATGTCCCTTCAAATCCCCGGCGAAATGATCCTCGCACGCGAAAAGAAGACCAGCAAGCTCCACTGGCCCGCCAAAATCCAGGCATACATCCCGCCCGAAGATTGCTCGACACCTCTCCTATATAGGATCCAATGGATGGACAACACGACCGCCGACATCCCGCGGGACTTTTTCTACGCATTAGAGGACGACGGCTTCGGCACATGCGTGCTCGGGAAATTCGAGAGCAGCTTCGAAGAGGTCGTCAACGACACGGACGAGCCGGATGCGCCGGAGCGCCTCCGCGGCCCGAGCCCCGAGCCGCGCGATCCCCCGCCGAGCATGGAGGAGTTCTGCGACCTCAGCGTGCGCAAGCAATTCGTGTACACGAAGCCTGTGCTGCAAGCGATCTTGCGCGAAGAGTACCCGCCTGCGCGGGCCCTGCACGATCAGTTTATTGCCGGAGGGAAGAGCCGGAGCGTGGTGGTGAGGGACGCGAGCCTGCGCGGTATGATGGACCCGCGTGATGTGGAGGAGTTCCAGAGGTATGTAGTAGAGTGGTGTTTGCGCGACACCGCCAAGCGGGAGGACCCGGATGGCGCGGGAGACGGGGAGGCAACGGAACGGACTGATATCAGTGGAGGGGGGACCACGGGGGAGACCAACGACGACGAAGCGGTCGCTGTGGTTGACGTACCCGAGAAGCCAAAAAGCCTCACTCTCGACTCAAAACTTATTGACGAACGGGTATGCAGTCGCCTTTCGTCCTGTCTTATGCTTATTCCTACTTCATCCAGTTGCGAGACGTCGAAGTAAGTGACGAAGACCCTGCGTTGCAGGTACGCGTTCATTGCTACTTGATTCCCGGCTTAGCGCCGTCTGAATCACGCCATTATCTAGGAGAGTCTCTGTAATCCGCCGTCCCCGACTCCGACCAGACTGGATGGCGCGCCCTCTTCACCGCCTCTACCGCCCCCCTCTTCCTCCTTCAGTAGTACTCACAGCGATATCGATGTTCTTATGGAGGTATGTATATCTTATTCAATTCCCCTCGCACCGTTATTGAGACACAATCAGGTCGAGGAGACAGACGTGCAAGACAAGCCAGCGCATCGCCATGACGGAGCTGACATCGGGGACGCATTCGACACGTCCTCTGTTTTATCTGACGCCTCGGACGTCTCGGCGTTAGTCGAGACCGAGAAGCCTCCCCGCCAAGCTGGATGCCAGGCTTACGAGGGGCTCAAAACTGTCGAAAAACTTGATGTGCGCGGCTGTTCCAATTTCGCATCGATCAGAACTCATCTTCCCCTTTTTTGTCTGGCTTCAGTACTGCTTGAACGTGTTACTCCCGGAGCTGGTGATACAAATCATTTTGTGGCGCTTGGGGAAACGCACTTCCCTGGCGCTCCTGTCGCCGGAGGAGGAAGCGGAGCTGCACGAGCTCGGAGCTCAGGAGAGGAGAAAGACTGACTGGGTGTTTGACGTTAGGCGCCTGAGGGAGAAGAAGGAGGTGGAGCTGCGGAATAGGGAAACAGTGGTCGGAGGGACGACTTCGAGGCCCAAGAAAGCGTTGAGACGTTGATGTACAATGTACATATTCCATTCCACAAACTAGTTACTACTGCTATTACTACGGGTTCCGGGTGTACAAATATTAACATATTCTGCTTTTCACATTTCTCCTCCCTGGACTCTTTGATTGTGAAGAAACATGTCTTGCAAAAAAAAATCGATGGTCAACTAGACTCTAGTGGACTTGAAGTTTTCGGGAAACGAATCAAGACCAGGTGTAATCCGTCCAATGTAAAGCATCATGCCCTCGTCCTTCAATCGCCTAAACTTGGGATGGACTGTCACAGCATCAGCGACCGCTGGATCGGAAGAAGCGGCGTACGCCAGCCGGAAGGACTGTAGCCGAGTAATGCCGACGGAGGCCCATCTCCAACAGAGCATATCGACCAGAATCGCCGCCGCAACCCCAGGCTTCACACCAGATATACGAGAATGTGAAAAAATGAAATGAAGAGACTCCAATTTAGGGAGGAAATCAGAGTGTCCTCGGAGCTGGGCAAACATGGTGTTGACGACGAGTCGAAGGGGGAGGAGTTTGAGGTGCACGAGGGAAGGTGTGGCTTTCAGGCATTCGATTAAGGTGCCCGTTGCTGCTGGCATGAGGGATAATGCTAATGTGTGGAGTTGAAAGGACGACCGGGATATGAATGATAGGTATGGTGACACGTCGTAGTTATCCGTCGAAACAAAATGTGGGAACACAAGAGTAACGCTTTTCAGAGAAGGGGTTTTCAAGCAATTGAGGACGGCCAGAGGAGCCATAGCTCGCGTAGTTCTTTGAAAATCCAGAGTTAGAGATTGAAGGTTGTCGAGCGGGACAACGGTAGGGGGTAGTGCCGAAGGATAACAGACCCCAATGCTAAAATTGCCGTTCGCGAGATTCGAGGCATCACGGAGGATTCCAAGGAAGTGGGGAACGTCGATATCACCGGTGCGAAGTGTGGCTAGCTGGTGCCATGGAAGCTGTATCTGTGTCGTATACGTAGAGAGGACAACCTCACGCAATTTCGGGGCGTCGCAGAAAGAAATTGGACCACTTTGGGATGTCGCGATGGATAACTTCTCGAGGAGGGGATAATACCCATCTACAGGGAGCGATAACCTTCGCCGTAAATCCCCACGGAACCTAAGCAGCTCAATGTCCTCCCACTGCTGCGACAGTGCACCGATGAATTTGAGCAGGGGATGATCCACGTCGTGATTTAGGATGGATGCTAAGGAAATAGAGAGGGGGTGCTCTGCGCTCGCGCAAGCCATATCTCGCACAGGTCGAGGTATGCTCCCTTGGGCAACATTCTATCAAAGTCGAGAGACAAAAAGCTCCAGAGCCTTGGCATGGATAGTGCGATCCTTCTCCATCGACGACATACGCCACAAAGAATGAGGGGCGCGGCAGTGAGGCTGGGGATCGGGAAATCTGGAGTGGGTAGGCAATGGATGAATATCTCTGTTAAAATTTCGGGTGGCAATGTTGGGCCACGCAGAGGGCAAGGTTCAAATCGAAGCCGGCCTTCTTTATCTGTGACTAGGATGGTCTGGTTATGAAACTCGGCTTGTCGATTCGAGAGCGCCCCGAGCACAAAAGACGGCATCAATGGCCCAGGTGGTTGCGGATGGCCAGTCAGAGTTCAAGTCGAGTTGAAAGAGGTTGAAAGTTGAAGGTGTGACTTTACTGTGACCGTGACTCGGACTTTCTTTATAAAAATTTCCTTCGGGAACTACGGCTCCAAAATCCCGATTATTTCATAGAGGCGTACACTGCTGTGTGTTCATTTTTGAACCCGGTTGAGATGAAGGGACCAGAGACCAGGTCGACGAGTTGGACCACTGGCAAACGACACGATTCCAGCTAATTACGGTTACAGAATAATACATCCACTGAGAAGACCAAGATCGCAGCAAGATTGCTGGATCCCAGCGTGTTCAAGAAAAAATCAGACTAGACGACCGTGGTGGTAGGTGCGACTGTGAAGGGATCTTCTAGCTCTCCCATTCCAACGCTAACCAAAGGTGGATCTCTCATCCCAGCGAGTGCACGGGCCTGCACCTCCCACACCCTACGGCTCATGTCAATGAGCCGATCCAAATTCTTCGCCTGGCGCATTTCCGTCGTGCTGATGATGAAGTCCAAATCTTCCTCGTTCAGCACACGCCCCGCACCATCCGCTCCGCCAATCGTCAAATCGACCCACAGCTCCTTGAACGAGTCAACAAGCCCAGGTAGCCGTGTCGCCCCGCGGCCCTCGCCCACACCCTTCATGACCGCATAGAACGTGCCGTGGGTGGCGTGCATGTACCGCGGCTTGAAGGTATCTAAGCTGGCCGAGAGAATATCGAACATATGCAGCAGCTTCGCGGTGTTAACTTGCTCGGCATCAGCGAGCTTGATGACGAGCGTCCCGCCCTTCTTTACCGCCTGCAAGCCGATTATGATCTGCGAGACGAGGAGTCGGTCCCAGTCCCCGGGCCGCGCGGAGGGCTGCCTGCGCAGCTGGTGGCCATCAAGGAGGACAACATCGAAGCGTTTGGTGCTGTCGAAAGGGAGGGAGTGCAAGATTTTGTTGTCGGGCGCGACAGAGGTGGGGAGCGGACCGAGACGGTAATAGGTTAAGTCTGCGTAATAGATTTTGAATCTGGAACGATGCCGGTCTTCGAGAATGAACTTGTGCCCGCCGTTCTCGATTTCCGAGGAGATACCGAGGCCTTGAGCGCTGGCGTTTTTGCTCAGGATGTACGAAGTAAAGCCTCCAGGGCAACAGCTAGAGGACGAGGTAAGTCTGGCATAGCGACGATAAGGAATATTATTTGAATATTCACCCCAAGTCGAGAAACTTCAGCGTGCCTTTCCGGGGAATGCAGGCAGTTTGGTTGTCCATTTCCTTGAAAACAGCTTTCATCTTGGAAAACCAATAACGGTTCTTCCTGGCCGACGCATTCTCTGCTACTTTCTTCTCATGCTCAGCATAAGAGTCGTGTTCAGGTGTATCTTTGCTCCCCTATGTGTCACCATCGTCAGTTGGGTGTGATATATACCACAATAGACTAGCTTTACCCGTTCCCGAAGGTCCACAAGCATTTGAAGTTCATCAGCACCGCGTGCGACAAGTTCTTCCGTTAGAATGCGCGGCAGACATAGGTCAGGCCATCCCCCGATGGCCGATGGAGACGTGGACGGGTAAGCAGAGCTGTAAGGCGAGTCGGAGCTGTAGGAGGAGGGGGAGCTGGACGGAGAGCGTGAATGGTAAGGAGACGCGTAGGGTGAAACGGTGGAGGGGGTTGCCGGGGTTGCCATCGAGGGTGGAAGTGGAGGGTGACTCAAGCGGAGCTGCTGACGCCTGCGAGCTTATAGACGAACCAGAGTAGGTTACACATAATAGTGAAGCCAGTTAAGAGAAGAAGGCTAAAGTGTGAGTGAGCTGAATGACGGCGCTTCACAATCGCGGGTATCCCTTTGAATACGAAAAAACCGTGCATAAAATCAGGACCGCGGGTGGGCTACCGCCGCCACAGAGGAGCTGGAAAACCTAATAAGGAGGAATTTCAGCTTGAATGAGCGAAAACACGCTAATCAGCTACCGCCCCACCTATCGGCCTTATTCTGATGATAATCCTAAGACTATTCTGTTTAGAAGGTTCGGTTCCTGAACACCATATACATTGAGGTTCTGTCCAGTCAATAGAAGTGGGACCATTGCATGGACGTCAACGATGCTCGTCGAAGAGGCCAAATTCCCGGAAGTATTGCCAGCTAGCCCATCTCAGATTCAATTGCTCAGGAAATTCATAAAAATTACGAGGTCCGCCAATGAGCCACGGTTGAGAAAAGCGTGAAGATGAAGGTGAAATTCAAGTAAAAAGCAGTCAGTCACATCACGGTCACGGTCCAAGCGGTTGATACTGTCTGTCGAACCACCGCACAAATCCTGTATCCCCACTGAAAAACGCCCGCGTCGGTTTCGAATATTCATTCATCATGCATTCGTAAATTACACGGAGGCGCCCTTCCTCCTACTAAGTATGTAAACCAAAAAATCGTATGTAGGTGAGGGTAATCTAAGGCTAGGCAAGTAGCAATGGTCTGTGCAAGGCAAAGGCAAGGTCTGTGTGTCGCAAGTACTACGGGCGGTCGGTGTCGCAAGTACTAATCCAATCCAAAAGTTGTCACCAATATGTAAGTGTGGCGAGGAGGCAATGGTCCGGTGAGTATAACTTAAAGTGCGTAGGTCGGGCGCATCGAGGCCAAACGGCGGATTCAATTATATGGATATGGATATGGACGGGGATGGTCTAAGGTGCGTGCAATGGCGGGGTATCTGGTCTGTTGGAAATAAAGAAAAAATAGTCCAGATGGTATGAGTTGGGGCGTGCAAGCGTAGTGAAGGGCAGGCGTTGCGGGGAGGGCGGCGGCGCCGCAGGTGCGTTATATTTGCGGGTCAATCGGTCGTCAGTCGTCATGCGCCATCCGAGCTGGTATCAGACTGCAGCGGGCTTGGCGGCAGCCGTGGGGGCAGGAGCGGCGACACCGGACGCGAGGGATACGGGGAGCCATATGGTGAGCTCCTGTGCCGCTGCAAATCCTCCGTCGAGCCCCAAGGCGACGGCGTAAGCCCCGCGCGCGGTAGGTCCGTCGTGCTGCTGATCCCAAACAGCCGTGGCGACCCAGACGCCGACCCCCGCTTGCCCTTGCTGGGAAAGTGCCCAATAATAGGATCCGAGGAGTCGATCGGCGTGCCGGGGAAGGGCGTCGACTTGCCCGACGAGCCGGTGAGGTTGACGATCGCGAGCGGCTCTTGCCCCGGCGGCTGGTTGTACATCCACGTCGCGCAGAGCACGGTCGTCGCGCCGATGATGAACGACGGCGTAATGCGGAAGTGGAAGAGCGCGACGGACGCGAGGAAGGAGAGGATAATGGAGAGCGAGGTCGCGAAGCCCTTGAGGATGTTGTCTGAATACTTGATGACGACCGCGGTGACGAGCCCGCCGAAGACCTGGATCGCGACGGTCGCCCACGCCCAGGGCCCGAAGTTACGGAAGACGTCGAGGAGGAAGCCGCGCGAGATGTGCGACGGCGCCGGGGACGAGTAGAGCACGGGTAGTAGCGCGGGAATGAGCGAGAAGAGGGAGAGCTGGACGTTGCGCACCCAGAGGTCCGCGCGCGAGTTTTTGAGCACCATCTCAAAGTACACGCCCGCGAGCCCGGAGGTGAAGCACGCTGCCGTCACGGCGCCAAAACCTTTTAGCGGGCTCATGATGTGTATGTGCAGCGGCGCCGAGTCGTGCGCACTGCCCACCGCAACATTTTTTGCGACCTGGCCAACGGTGGAAGTCTGTATCTGGACGATGCCAACACCAATCGCGAGGAAGAAGAGCGAGAGCCATTTTATCGGGCTGAGCTTCCGCCGCAGGAGCGCAACCGAAAAGGCGGCGGTGGTGAGGATTTTCATTTGGTACGTGACTTGGAAGGACGCCACAGGGAGATTGCTGACGGCGACGAATTGTAGCGAGTTCTGCACGACGTAGAGAATGGCTGGTATTGACAGCTTCCAACAGTCGGGGCTCAGAATTTCGCCGCATAACCACCAAAATGGAGACGTCCACGGATACGGCAGCTCGCGGATGATCGTCCAGAAGGACATGCGATGCCATGGCCGCTCGGCGACTTGCGGTACGCGTGCAAGGGCGATGAGAAATGATATCCCGCCCTTCAGCAGCTCGTTGAGGAGCACTGCCGATGCAGGCGAATAGGACAACGACGGCGGCGTTGACACACGCGAGTAGTGCATTACTATTGATAATGCAGCGTTTTGGACGGCCAATGTGACCAGTCTATCGAAAAATAATGAGTGGACCGATACACTCGGAAATAGCGACTGGCTGGACGCACGAGACATATTTAAGAGGCATGCCGCATATTGTTGGCGACTGGTCGTTGTAGTGTATTGGATCGTCGGGCGGTAGAACGACCTTGGGATAGCTCATCGCCGGAGACGGCAGCAAAGGCGTCATACGGGGACTTGGTGACTTTGCCATATGTGAGGACAGGGAGCTCGACGAGCGCACGGTCGGTAATGGTCTGTGGTGCATGGTTGGAACGGCAAAAGGACCTAGAAGAGCTATGAGAACAAGGTAAAGACGATTAAGACGTGCTAGGAACCTCTAATGGTGTTGAAACCCGCCCGAAAGAGCGTAGTAGTGGAGGTCGCGAGCTAGACCAAGCTGCAAACTGCTCCTTTTGAGGCGCTTGTATAAGCGGACGAGGAGAAGGGAGGAGAGGGAAAGGGAAACCTCGCAATACAAATTTGGCAATCGGACTTTGATCCCACGCTATAAACACCGAGAATTCTCAGCCACACCCGCCCATAGGCTATACACCTAGAAACCTCTGTCTATGACTCTCCACTGTCTCTATAATCCTCTCCAGAGTCCTCAATGATCTCAAGCTACTTTTTGGCGTCTTGTCCAACGCTGTAAATCTGATCTTCGCAAAGATTCCCGCGATGATATCCCCGCGCTCGGCATTTCTGCGCCTAATGAGCAGCAAAAAAAAAGAAAAGACCGTAGTGGTATGCATCCCAATCTCATTATCAACGGTGGCGGACATTTTCTACTATATTTACATTCGCCGCGCTCGTCGTCTAGATACTCTCCACCACCACTCGACGTCACCGCCCCATGTGTTTGCGCCAAGCGCTGTTGCGAACTGTGATCGCCCGATGGACGCACAAGAAGAACTGCCTCGTGCTCACACCAGGCACATCGGGTCCGAGCCACTCTATGCACCTTTGGTTGGCCGCTCTACGTTCTCAGACTCTGTGGCCACCACTTTTCGTCAACTGGTCGCTGTCTGGATTTATTTTAGGAGACTCGGAATATTTCAAAATTCTCCACAAGCTCCACTCCGCTTGATCCATATCTCCACGTGCGCTGTTTCGCGACTCTATCCGAGGCCAAGCACGCACAAATATCCATTTCGCGTGCGATAAGTTAGGACGTGGTGGCAGGATGGCGGACAGCCGAAAGGTTCGAACAGTTAAACGTGGCTTGATATCAGAAACGTTGTCCTGGAAATCCTTTAGAACCCACTTGAATTCATTGGATGATAAGGCATCTTGGATGTATACCCGTTCAGCGCTCAACACTTTTTAGACCGAATAATTACCAGCTCGGACGAATCTCGTTTTTGCTTCCCAAACCATTGCGCAAGCCCGAGCACCTCCGCCGGGTTCGTTGCACAAGCCCAAACACCTCCGCCGGGTTCGGTCGGGCGGAGTTAAGGAATTTCAAACGAGTACGACGCCATCGCGGCATTTTGGCGGCCGAGATGTTATCATTCGACTAGTCCGCAAGTACGTTCCCTTTGAATTTCGATTGTAGGGAAGTAGATCCCAAACTTTTCAGTGCCTCACACTTTCTAAAGCGCATACAGATTTTGCCTTAATCTTTGGAGCGCCCGGTCCCGAGTCCGAGTCCGAACTATATCAGGCCCGGTGGCCATGGGCTAACAATTCTTTAGGGGACGGGGTGCGCGGCATTTTGACGGCGGGGAGTAGTCCTCGCACGACCTCACCACGTAATTCAGGCTGGACCATGCACACGATATTAATGCAGCTACTAGCGCCGGAATGCTCCCCGCGCTCAATACCCGCTCTGAAATGGCGGTTAATACCCGCGGCGAAACCACCGGGGCCGGAGCCACAGAAACCACTTTCCGGCGCTAGCTTCAGGGGCTTCAAGAGTACTGCATATGGCATTCGCGATTATGATTATCTGCAAGATACCACCGACCCGCTCGCGTTAGCGTTCAACGTTCAACTTCGAGTTCCGGTTTAAATTCAAGCTTCAAGTTCATCCTGCCTTGGTTGTCGCTGGTCGTTTTTACTCCGTGCAAACTGGCTCTTGTATTCATTCCAAAAAATCGATCCCGCCTCCTCCGAGTCCCTCGGCACACCCGAACCCTGTTACAATCAAGCATCCATTTTCGGCCTCCTCTCTGGGAATTCCGGGCCTCGAATTAAACAAAGCCTTGGGTTATTTTTTATTTTATTTTAGGGCTCAGCTTTTGGATGTTACGCGTGCGAGGGGCACGGTCAGTAGAGAGCGGGTGGGAGCGGGATTAAATTAATAGGATAGAGCGGTGTGGGATCTAAATTAATACACTGGAATGCACTGCGGCGCAGTACATGCTAGTTACCCACGAGGAGAGCACGGCCATTGTGGACCGTCCGTCAGAGGACTCTCTCATGTCCCCCGTCCAGCCATGAAGTGCAACTCGCCTCTCCGGGTGTTCGGAAATTCCAAAAAGCGAACCAAAAATTCGGCCTTGCCCTTGTCTCGTTTTCGTTTTCAACACGAGCTCGGAACGAGTTGGGCGACAAACATAATGTCGGACTAGTCTCTTATAAACAGATGCTACAGCAATATTTGAGCTCGTACCTCGCTTTGTTGTACGGACTCGCGGCAAACACATCAAGTTGGGCTGACAGATAACATACGTGCTAGCTCTTTACTACTTTCCTGTCAGATTTAGACTCTACTTTGCTGTGGACCTCCAACGAAGGCAAAAGGGGATGTGTACGTACACAGCCTCCGCCACAGGTTCCCACAGTTGAATTCTCCGCAGTCGAACTTGAATTGCTTTTCCCACCTGGAAAGTGCTTCCAATGGCGGCCCGCGGGGTTCGGAATATTGAAGAAATAATCGTGCTAAGTGAAACTTTGTCGACTAGTCAACGGCTACATTCTTCAGTTCTTGACAAGTCGAATAAAGTTGAGTAGCGCATACGGGTTCGCCTGCACGGCCTTGCAGGCTTCGAATCAAGGAGACGGAAATCTGTTTGCTTGCGAAACAGATCTGCATTGACCCCCACCATGTGTCACCGTAAGGTGAGTGCTCCTCCGTCCGCTTTCGTATGAAAGAGAAGATGCAATGGCTGCTGGCGGTGGGATCTCGCAAAGCAGTGGCGACTACCGCAGAAAAATTATTCGGATCACAAGCCAGGAGGCTGAGAGCGAAGGCGATCTGTTGGCGACGGGTTATCGCCGAAGGCGAGCACTCACAGAGGCCGAAGAACAACTGGGGTGTCTTTGGACTGAATTCATCGAAACTTGTGCGCAGCTTCCGCATCAAGGACAGGATGGGAGAGGGGTTTATGTTGGAGTCTAAAAGTTCCATGAGCCGGGATACCGTCAATGACACAAAACTTATGCGGCAGCCAACTCTCTTCACTTTGGGGCTTCCATTAAAAATGTAGACAGGTTATGATTGTCCCACCAGACCAATGGCTCGGACAGAGTCAGATACAAATGAGTCACGGCCAGAATACATATATAAGGAGCAGCTTTAAACAGATTAGATTATTAGTAGCTTTCCCTCTGTACTTTAGGGTGTTCAAATATAAATTTCTTATGCTTACTAATCTAAGTACTTGAGTTTCTGAGTTTGTTAAAAACAGGCTATCATGTTATATCTGACGTGACACAACTGTTCTTTGAACCAGCTGTCCAAGTCGTTGCCTATGCTGACTAAGCAAACTTAGACCGACACCAATATCCTTAAAAAAGGAAACTTATTGGAACCCAAACAAACATTTAGGTATCTTTCGAGTAAAGACATTTCCAAAATATCCAAAGGGAACATCATTTCCAGCACACCAAACATGTTAAGTATTTGCTCTGAATCCAAACTGCCGCTGCCACTGCTTAGTATACATACTAAGTTGTTCGGCCAAACCCAATCTGCCACTACCTGAATGATGACAGGGTGAGCTATGATAAAAGGGCAGAAGACAAGGAACAACTAGAGTACATAAGCAGTGATTGGTCTGTAGTAAGCTAGCAGGCTTACAATCCAGCTGCCAAGCAAGTTTAGAAGTGGCTAACAAATATCTGTATGGGGATGCATTTTCCATGCAGAGTCAGTTGAATGGCGAGGACGGGAGAGGAGAGAAATGGAGATAGTGTGGGTTTTCAAACCACACATTGAATACTCATCAAAGAGAGAGTAATGCTTAATAGAATGGATAATTATGACTGAGTCTCAATTGAATTTTAAATAACAAAAACTCGAAGAGAAGTTCAAAAAGTAATATAGTCACACTCCCATATGAATAAATGGGACCCACCGCTCGTAGGGCACTCCTCTCTCCTTCAATTTCTTCATTGCCTGATGCAATGCACCTGCTGCATCACTAGCTTGAGGTTGATGTCCACCTTGCAGTAGATGGGAGTAGAAACTATCTGCAACTAAAGGTCCATCTGCATCATTTATAGACCACAAAGTCCCAACAGCACCTCGGAAACCTGCAGCAAGGAATCCTCCACCCAGATGAAATGATTCATTGACCAACACAGCATCTCCCATAGCTGTCTGACATGCAGCAAGGAATACAAACTGGGCCTTAGGAAGAGGCATCTGCAGAATTGTTTCCAATTCTAATTCACCTTCATATAGAAGGAGACAACTTTTTGTTGGGTTTACTAGATCTTGTGTTCCATGACAAGCCAAGTGGACCCAAGGACAGTTCTGTAGCAGAGGCATCACAGCATCTACCGTGGCTTGGAGCCCTTTAAGACACTCCACATCAGGTTGTTTGATGATGGTGGTAAGCCTTTCCACTTCTTCTTCCACACCTTTCAGGAACCGACTTTTACCAGAACCAGTGTGTGTTACTCCGACCACGCCAACTCTGAAGGGAATGCTGGATGAGTTCTTTGCATGGGCATCCAAAAGAGATCCCAATGTTGGTGTGTATGAATGAATGAACTCATCCATTGGTGGACATGCATGCAGTGGTAGTCTTGTGAATTCTCCAGTGGGCAGCCACCAGAGACGACCATTGTGGATACCATGCTGTGATAAGATTAGTTTAGAGAAAGAAACTGTGTAGTCACTCACTGATTTCAAAACATTGTACACTGGGAAAGCAATATGCCTCCAGAGCCAGGCCAGCATCTCCTTAAAACACTCTTGAGTACCTTTGAGTGTAAAACTTTCTCGGTGAGCAAAGAGTCTAGTCGAGACTGATTGATCTCTAACTCTGACATTACACCGACCAAGCAAATTTCGGAGTAATATCTGTTGAATTTTCAGGTGCTCCAGTGTGACAGTTGGAAGTGGGACATGAACAGGTACTGGGCTAGAAGAAAGCATAATGATCCCATCACAACCATCTGCATGACTGTTTAGAATCACGATAGGACCTAATTGGGCTGCTTGTCGGAGAATGGTGTATGGTTTTGGAAGGAGAAAATGCTCAAACCTGGTTCTTTCCGGATATCATCCAGTAATTTAATTCTCTTAATTGCAGCATCTTTCAAATCACCAGAAGCCCCAGTGTAGAGATATGATGACAGCTTTTGGAACTCCTCTGCCTGATCAGAGGGAAGGTGATTAAGATTGGTTTTTAGTTGCAAAATTTGTTGAAATGTGGTGGCCAGTCCTTGCTCCATAATCTCAATGGCAGAAGTGAGATTGGTTACATTGATACAGCTCTTGGTAGCAGCAGAGGTGACTTGACCAATATTCAGTCTGCGGATAGTATCATGACGAACAGATATGGAATTGCCAATCCAAAGCAGGTCCGGAAGCTGACGAAAGGCAGCTGTGTAAGCAGATGGGCAGACAGAAGGCCAGAATTCTTTGGCTGTGGATGCCCATTGAAGTGCCTGTGTCCAGGCTTCATTTGGCATTGACACAGGGATTTCAAATGACCTGGAGTAAAGGGTCTTTGTATGCTCAAGATCCTGTGGGTTTCCCAACTTCCGGTAGCGTCTTAATAAAGATGAGGCAAGATTCTGGAGATACTGTGACCGGTCAGGATCCCCCTCTGAAATGAGATCAACTGCTTCCTGGTCTTTCTGTATAGCATTTTCAAGATCTGGCAGCTCCCTCAGCCTCTCATAACGTGCAGTCAGAAACCTGGCTAGGTTCTGCAATTCAGCTGGCCTTTTTGGGTGCCCATCTGGAATGCTACCAAGTGACTCCTGTTGTCGATAGAGTGCAAGGTCAAGGTCTTTGAGATCTCCCAGTCTTGCATACTGTTCTGCCAACATTATACCAAGGGTTGCAAGATGGCCTGGCCTGTCAGCATGGTCTGGAGGGATAAGATCAACTATTTCTTGGATCTTTTCTACTGCACTTTTAAGGTCCCTGACATCTCCATGCCTTTTGTACTGTTCTCGCAATGTCATCACCAGTTTTTGCTGTCGGATTAGCCTTTCTGAATGCTCCTTTGGGGTGAGGTCCACTAATTCTTGTTCTTTCTGCACAGCAGCCCTCAGGTCTTGTGGATCTCCCAACCGGTGGTATCTATCTAACAATGAATCAGCAAGATTTTGCAGTCTGCCTGGCCTATTATGGTGGCTTTTCGATGTTAGATTGAGTGCCTCTTCATTCATATGCAGTGCAATATTCAGGTCCTTCAGATCTCTGAGCCTCTGATATCGCTCTGAATATGTTTTTGCAAGATTGCTGAGCACCATAGGCCTGTCAGGATGCCCCTCTGGACTAAGATCAAGTGCTGCCTGGAATTGAATTACTGCAGCTTCTAGGTCCTTCAGTTCCCTCAACCTTTGGTGTCGATATAAAAATGCTACAGCAATGTTTTGGAGCTGGTCAGACCTATCTGGGTGTCCTTTGGGTGTAAGGGCAAGTACTTGTTGCTGATACTCCATTGCATTATCTAGATCTTTTAGATCTCCTACTCGCTTATATCGACGCAACAATGAAACAACAAGGGAGTGTAAGAGACCTGGCCTATTAGGGTGCTTCTCTGGTGTGAGATTAAGTGCTTCATGTTGATTTTGCATTGCAGTATCCAGGTCCTTCAGCTCTCCCAACCGGTGGTACCGATCTGATAATGAAACAGCAAGGTTTCGGAGCCAGTTGGCCCTATCAGGATGTCCCTCTGGTGTAAGATCAACTATTGCTTGTTGAGTTTGGAGTGCAGTCTCCAAATCTTTTAAATCCCCCAACCTTTGATATCGATCAGAAAGTGATGTAGCAATATTCTGCTGGTGTTGTAGCCTATTAGGGTGCCCCACTGGGGTGAGATCAAGTGCCTCTTGTTCATTCTGCAGTGCACCTTCCAGATCTGCGAGATCTCCTAAACTCCGAAATCGGTTCGACAATAATAATGCAAGGTTTTGCAGCTGTCCTGGCCTCTCAGGGTGGCCCTGAGGTGTAAGTTCAAGTGCCTCTTGTTGCTTTTGCAGTGCACTCTCAAGATCCTTCATTTCTCCCAGTGCCTGATACCTACTACTCAGAGAAGCAGCAAGTCCCTTCAACCGGGCTGGCCTGTCAGGGTGCTGTGCTGGGGTTAAATCAAGTGCTTCTTGCTGTTTTTGTAGTGCAGCCTCGAGGTCTCTGATGTCTCCTAAACTAGAATATCGAGCTACAAGTAATGCACCAAAGTTTCCGAGCCAGGTTGGCCTGGCAGGGTGGTCCTCCAAGATGAGGTCATGTGATTTTTGTTGCTTCTGGAGTGCAGTCTCCAGGTCTGTCAGATTCCCTAACCTCTGATATTGATCTGACAAGAGCACAGCAAAGAATTGAAGGCGAACAGCCATATCTGGATCACCCACTGGAGTGAGATCCAATGCTTCTTGTTGTCTCTGAACTGCACCTCGCAGGTCCTTCACATTTCCGAACCGGCGATATTGATCTGACATGAAGACAGCAAGATTTTGGAGGTGATCAGCCTTTTGGGGATCCCGCTCTGGGAGAAGATCCAATGCTTCTTGGGTCATCTGCAGACCAGCTTTGAAGTCTTGCAAATTTCCCAACCTCCGATAGCGGTCTGACAGTATTGTGGCAAAGGTTTGGAGTTGATGAGGTTTATCAGGATGCTGTTGTGGGATCAAGCTCATAGCTGCCTGAAGATTCTTCGCTGCATCATTGATGTCCTCCAATCTCCCTGTTTCCTTGTATCTGGTCCAAAAGGCTCTTCCCAATGCTTCCTGATATTTGAAAAGCTGTGGATGACCAGAAGACATTTGCTTTATCAATTCTTCCCACTTCGCTATCTCACGGTCCTAGTATAAAATTAGTTCATGATAGGGCACTTGGGGTGTGTTCTAGGCACACACCAATTTATTGTGTGCATCAGACATGTTTATGTCAGAGGAAAACAGAGCACTATATAACTTTACATGAACCTGTTTTAGTCAATTAGATCATTGTTGTTAAAAAAATGTTTCTTCTCACTTCTGTTGGGAAATCAAGGGCTGATGGGGGCTTGGTGGTCTGACAGCCAAAGCCAAGCCTGTTATATATGTTAGACAAGCACCCAATCCCACGGAGGCACCTGATCTACACTGATGATCTGTCAAAGGAAGGTATAGAAGCATTCCGAAATGAGCTTTAAATAGTGGCTCCTGTGTGCTGTCCCTCCAGGGGACTCTATAAGTAAATGCTGCATTAATGATTCACCCAGTGAGATCCAGTTCCCATAATGCATGGGCTCAATGAGTTATTCACTGACCCCAATAATCATTTGCTACATAGGTTCAAAACTACTATCCCTAGACCTCGGACACCTAAGAAAGATTAGTCAATATAATTTTATGGAATGGTTCTGGGCCCTGGCTGAGTAGGTAGATCTTTAGCAATTTGTCTTTTATCTCGGTCTCAAATTTTACTCACATCTGTTCGAAAAATTGTTGCGGTGAGGGTGCTATTAATACTAGTAGTATTAAAACATTCAATACATTGTCCAAGACCGAATTTCTGGAACACATTGATATAGTAATACGCGAAAACATCGGCCCTAACAAAAAGACTCAGAACTTGAGTTGAACCTATGGAACGTTCAGTACTTGGAGCAGCAGAATTTCCGTTTGTCCTCACCTCATCGAGCACTGCCTGGACCTTCGGCACCAATTCCTTCGATATAAAGTTGAATAGCTGATCGTGTATTTTCTCGCGGCACATGCTGCATTTGGTCGCCTCCTCGAGTGCTGTGAACAGAATCCTGAGATCGGTCAGACTCGCCCCGGGAGTAACACCTAATCTTTCTCCGACGCTGGCCAAATAATCTATGAACCACGCTCTGACAGGGTACGCTGTGCCATCGGAAAGGTGCCAAGTGCGGCGATGCTTCGCACAGATATAGCATTTGAACCAGACTGAGGTGCTCGGCGCGGTCACCCAGCGTAGGTCTTTCGTTATTCCCTTGGCTGCGACTCCGCAAAGATAATGGTATTGCAGGAGACGGTGGTAGGTGCGGCCCGTTATGTTGTTGATCCCCAGTGGATCATCGTAGTCGAGGACGAGCAAAGGGAGTTTCAGAGACTCCCTCGCAGCAGCCCTTGCGAGGTCCTTCCACCCATGCGTGCAGGCGATGGCAAATACAGACACCGGCTGGGTCTCGAGGTATTGCCGAAGACATGCTTTGGCGGTGTGGCCCACAGATTGCACATCGTTGTCACGCATGAAAAATGTTTTGTTTGAAGTGGAAATAACGCCTGAATAAATTCAAGTTAAAAAGATCTGGACAAAGTGTGACTCAAGTCACACTTGTCACGCAAACGTGACCGGACCGTGGAAGGAGCGAAAAGGCCGGAAGGTTCCGGTCCGAGTCATGGGAACCAGAGTCATCAGTTCATCCAGTCAGGAAGAGTCAGGAAGAGTCATTTTGAAGAGTCATTTTTGAAGAGTCAAGTATACGTGACTCATAGTAGAATAGTATATAAGGAGCAAGTTTTAGCTGAAAGATTTAGATTCCCCTTTGTACTTTCGGGTAGTCAATATAAATTTTCCACGCTTACTAATCCGCGCGCTTGAGTTTCTGAGTTTGCTTAGAACAGCTTATCACGTCCTTTCAGACGTGACACAACTGATCTTTGAGCCAGTAGCAAGAGCCACTGTGACCGCTGCCTGAAATTGCTGACTAAGCAGACTTCCCGAAATAGAAATTTTACGCCAGATCCTTAAAAAGGAAATTTGGTTGGAACGCAAACGAACACTTAGGTATCTTTCGAATAAACGTCCATTCCAAAGTACTTAAGGGAAACATAATTTCCACCGCACATACTTGGAGCCCACCGCGAGGGGAAATTACAGTTCCAACCTTCCTACATCTCCTTATTTCGGATCACCGAATTACTGACAGCAGATACCGACCATCCGACCACTGAACCGCCGACAGACAGAACAAGAACGAATATGGCACCAATACATGTGTTTCAAACCGACGAAGAACGCCGAAACTACGAAAGGTCGTTCAGAAATGACGAGGACCGACAAGAGTTTGAAGGGAAATATGGAGCCCCTGTAGGCCCATTCTCAGAACCAGAAGATCTCCCAGGGATGGAGTCTACGAACCGTTTCAAAGGGAAAGAAAGGCAGAAGACAAGATATTCAGCAAGAGGAGGGAGGTACCCGGATAATGAGGACTACTATCCATCATCTGAATCCTCGGTAAGTCTTTCATCACATAACCCTCGTATGACCGCGCCTGCACCCCCCTTTCTTTTAGCACGCCACTTCGTACAACTTATGACCTACCAGTGCGAGGAGCTAAG
Source organism: Mycena leptocephala (assembly GCA_029378395.1). Taxonomy (NCBI): domain Eukaryota; kingdom Fungi; phylum Basidiomycota; class Agaricomycetes; order Agaricales; family Mycenaceae; genus Mycena; species Mycena leptocephala. Next base: position 20,232 of record JARJLF010001348.1, read on the forward strand.
GAAGCACCCAAGATCTTTCGCGGAAGATATACAGACGTACAATTATTTCTCGACCATTATGAGCGACTTCTTAATAAATGCAGAGTCACTGCAGAAAGTGAGAAATGCGAGAATTTGTTAATGTATTGCTCAGTGGATGTGCAAAATGTAGTACAAGCCATGGAAAGCTACGAGCAACGACGATGGTCCAAGCTTAAGCGAGATATCCTCCGGCAGTTTGATGCAGAGCGAGTCTTTCAAAAATACAAGCCTGCTGATGTGGAGAGGTATGCAGCACGGAAACGCAATAAAGCATGTCATAATCTAACTCAGTGGCGCCGATACTCCGTAAAGTACAAAGTCATAGCAGGGGGCCCATTGAGAAAGGGGCATTTGACAAGGGAAGACTACAACGCTTACTTTATAATTGGGGTGAATAGTACCCTGAGACAAACATTGGAGAATCGGATCCTTCAAACGAACCCGTACCGCGGCGAAGACGCGCAGTACACCGTGAAGGAGATTGACGACGCCGCGGAATGGTATTTTCGGCGAAATAAATATGAGTCTTTAATGGTGCGAGCCGCGGATTGGAGTGAGGACAGAGAAGAGGATTCCGTAGAGGAATCCGATAGCGTATCATCAGGAAGCGGAGGCTCAGAATCGGACTATGAGGAGTTTCGTCGAAAGAAAAAGTTGAGAGCGAAGAAGAAGAAAGCCGAGAAAAAGAAAAAGGTGACGGTTAAGCGCAGTAGTGATCGAGATACTCAAAGATTCCAAGGAAATGACGAAGAGATAGCAACATTAATTCGAAAGCTTAACGCCATGAACTTGAATGATCCGGAGTACGCACCTATTTACTACAAGGTCATGGTAATGGACCGCAGTGGAACGGCTGAAAAATGTGTTAAACCTCCAGGAATGGATCGGGATCCTTCAAGACAAAGGCCCGCAAGCCGGAATGGCCCTTTCAGAAATGAGGGACCGCCCAATCCCGCTACATTTCCTAACAACATTCCTGTAGGAAGCCAAGCCCCAGGAAATGGAGACACAGTGGGATGTTATGGTGCTTAGGGGATGGTCACCGAATTTCCGAGTGTCGGAAGGTTAACGAGTTGGTGGAAAATAATATCATTAAGTTCAATGAAGAAACTAGGAAGCTTGTAATGAAGAGCGGTGCAATAATACGAAGGTATCCAGGTGAGTCGCTCGTGAAAGCAGCGGAACGACTAGCGGGATCGGACGCACCGAGAGTTATGCTGGGGTTCCTAGGGGGGATGGGAGACAGACGGCCAGCAGTGCAAAGCTTCTACCAACAGAAGTAACTCAACGAAGCCATATTGAGGAAGTTCTTGACGGTGACGAAGACTGGAACGAGAAAGCTATCACGTCCTCAGACGAGACTGAAACAACTGACGAAGAAGCGGTGCACGAGATATATTTAACTGACCCTCGGCCGATTGCCATGGACCCACGATTTGTCCAGGCCGCGGATCGTACTGAACCGAGTACTCGAAAGGCTCGAAAAATAGTCTTGGACGGAGTATATCCCCCGCGGCGAGAGAGAACCAGAGGGCCGGAAGTTAGGGATCTATTGAGTGAACAGAAAACGAAGATGGAAGGTACGAAGGAAAGCACCGTATCGCCACCCACACAGCCACCGCCTGTCAATGTTAAAAGTATGGATAACGGCACGAGCCGCGGAGAGATGCTGAAAGAACGGGTCGCACGACCCTCTATTTCAAAGCCTATTACTCCGCCCGAAGAACAACGCCCTATCGAAGCAAGACGCGTCAGGTTCAAAAATGTAGAGGACGTAGATATGGCGGAACCCGTATCCAGCGAGTCAGCACAAAAGAAGCCGTATCCTAAAAGACGTCAGCCCTGAATGATGGAGTCCAAGACCTAGATGAGCCGACACCTTCCAAAGTGGTAGGTCGGAAATCTGGACTCACGGAAACGGTAGATACAAAAGAAGTGATGGACAGAATATTAGACACAACCGTGTCGCTATCGCTTAGGGAAATAATGGTTACGGCAAAGGACTTACGCACGGAATTCCAAGAGCTCATTAAGGTCAAGAACGTTCGCGCAGTGCTATTGGGGAAGTCTACAGATCATCCCTTAATTGCGAATGTAGGCTGGCCACGAACAGAAGGAATTTTAATAAAAATCGACATGAGGACAAACGGAAACGAAGTATGTGCAATAATTGATACAGGATCCCAATTAGATGTAGTGCGAGCAGACGTTGCCGCTCTCAAAATTCAAAGGTCCGTCGATATGAGCCAGGTAACCAGCATGAATGACGCTAATGGTGGGCGTGGTCAGTTACAAGGTTGGATCAAGGATGTAGAATTCACATGCGGGGCTGCTATTACGACGACTGATCTCTGGGTTTCCCAGAAGGCTCCGTTTGGGTTGCTCCTAGGACGTCCCTGGCAACGCGGCAATCTAGTTAGCATTGATGAAAGAGAGGAAGGAACCTATCTTATCTTCAAGGACAGGGAGACCCGACGTCCCCGTTTCGAGCTACTGGCTGTTCCATACGAAGGACCGACACCTTTCCATTCAGGAAGTATTAATCAGTACCAATCATTTGCCTTTTTTAAAGAGATTGACTCGCCTTGTAATTCATGGATGACTCCGGATGAGAAGGCGTTTGTCTGCCGCATTACCAGAATAGGGAAAACCTTGGGGGAAGTATCGCGCGATATTATAAGAGGTAAGCCGTCCACCTTGATTAACATGATCATGAATGGAACAATGGACGATGAGTCGAGAAAAGAACCAGAAACCAGCATGACGAACGAGAATTCAGGCCTAATAGAGGTAGGAGTGCGCCTGATACAGCCGCGTTAGGGACTTTTATCGTCGTCGGAGCCTTGATCATATCCAGGCAGCTTCGAAAGGAAGAAACGAGTCAGAACTCCAACATATATAGGGAAGAAAGGCAAGCGGAAGGCATACCAACACTGTCTGCGCATTCCATACCCACTATGTCTTTTCAGAGAGCGTTCAGCGACTCGGCCTTGATGCGCGATGACGGACGTACCCTTCGGCCCTTGGAGGACATTCAATACCTATCGCGTGCTCGTTTCAGCCGCCCCCCGATGCCGGTAGCCACTCTCAACATTAGTGGTCCCATCGCCACCGTCGAAGATGCCGTCGCCCGCCAATGGCAGAAGTACGCGGCTCACCAGCCGATAGACGTTGACCCCTCCTTCATGGCGGCCCCGCAGAGCGAATATTACGGGGCTGTTGTCCTACCGAGCGGCCAGATCCTGCACCGCAGTTCTTCCCACAACGCTTTTCGTGTGTTTCGCGATCGCCAGACCGGGCAACCTTTTACACTGTCCTGCCATGAATTTACCTTTCATATCGCTACGCCAGATGACCCGCAGAAGTCGTGGCGACTCGAGTTGTGTTATCCGTCGGACGAACGGCTCCAGCAGGCCATGGTCGGTATGAGTACGCCGCGAGCCACCGACGAAGAAGACTTCGGGTTCCCCGCGCACGCTACCCGGTACCCGCCGTCGATGATTCCCATGCACGAACGCGTGCGCGTCAACAAGCATTCCCCGGACGAAGGGGTAACGGCAGAGGACGTTGTTTCGGATGAAAACGCCACGCTAAATCCACGGCTATTGTTAATTCCTGACGCACTAGCAGATCGAGCTGAGCCACTTACCTCCAGACGGACGTGGGATCTGCGGGATAGAACCTCCGTGGAGCAAATGGCAGCAGAGAGGGCCCTCGACGAGAGTATTCATCGGAGAGCAGCGCCCGACCTGCAAATGGAGAGTGAATTGTTTGGGTCGGATACTGACAGCATACCCGACAGCCTGCCGGAGCTGGTATCGTATAGCGGGGAGACCAGCACTGTCGTCCCCCCCGGGTTGTGCGGACTTTGTTTCGAAGCGCAGCATGTCGCTACAACAGATTGTCCGCTGCATGGGCCGGGTCCGCGGACAACCACCCAGAATAATTTAAGCGCTATCGTAGCGGGTAAGCCGTATTACATTAAAAACATATGGCGAGAGCTCACGCGAGTAACTTCAGCAGGCCCCGAGAGCGCGAACGAAATGCGACGTGTTCTAGACTTAGCGCTGGGACCGACCATTGACGAGTGGTTAACGCTGCCACCTCAAGTATCATTTCGGACATTGCAGGCGGGGGCTCGAGAGGCACGAAGGGCGTTTGAGGAGTTCACCACGGAGTACGATACCGATAAAGCAGAGAAAGAGCGAGCGAAGCACGAGACGACCTCAGGAATTGCTGGAGGAGACGGAAGTAAGCGGATAGCACCGCCACTGATCAGGTCCATGACGCTTTCGTTTCTTCCCACCTCTTCCCGGCTGCTCATTGCAACATTACACAGGTAAAAGCCCCGACCTTTAATCCTCACCATGGCGAAGTAATCGGACGCGACAAATATTCCAGTTCGTCGGCGTCTACATCCACCTCCAATTCCTCTGATGCATTCTCGTATGAAGAAGTGGAGATTCGGGCGCCTGCACCGCATCGAGTGGAGACTATACGGCCGGGCGATTGGAGCCCTGCAGTTTCCGAATGGTCAGTGAACATGTGGGATTTTATGTTCAACCCACAGTGGGTTATTGAAGAAGCAATTTCTAGGGTTTTAACACAGTCGCACGCCGGCGCAACTGTGCCTTCTACAACTGATTCCAATTCCTCATATGACAACGACAGCTATCCCGTAACACCGGCGGAGGAGGGGCAGGCCCAGCACTACGAGCCCTACAACGAGCACTCGACGGGAGTTTGGGCAGCCTTACAACAGTGGGCCCAGGCCAACAGACAACACCAGCGAGAACATATGCGATTCGAGGACGAAATGGGTATCGAACCCGCCTATCAAGCCCTTCATGTGCTCCACGGCGCACTCAGTTCGTTTGTTGATTACGCGACCATGACGGCCCAGGGAACCCAGAACTTCCGCAATCCAGTATTCCGCCCCTCCATTCTAGACGACCCCTTGATTGCCTCGGACGACGAGTACAGTCCGGCGGCCTCTCCGACTTCCCTGGACCACAGCCTCCCCACGCCCGCGTTGCACGGTACAGGGGGCGAGCTCTCGCATGCCGGAGTCGCACCCAACATCGAGGATCGAGGCCGCGATGAATGGACGATAGAGACAATGCATCAGGGGTCGGCCAACAACAAGAGGAAGAATCCAGACGGCGAGGAAGGCGGACTTTTTCAGAACGGAAGGCGAAAGAAACTACGTAAGTCCCCAGGAGATCGCTTGCGGAGATATGCCATTGAAAGAGAAGCGCTCAAAGCGGCAGGGTTTACAGACTCTGGCATAGTACGTTTGATGGCGGGGGTACGGTTGGGGTGCGTAGAAGCGGCTCGACGTGTGGAGGATATGGTCGGACACCGATACGGATTGAGCGAGGTGTGTCGAACCAATTATATCTTTAGACAGCCGCTGAACCAGCCACGGCCGTTTCTTTTTAATCAGCGCTCCTTCCCCGTACGACCCGTCGACCACCCTTTTCTGTTCGACCTCGAGGTCGCCAAGATTCAGACGCTTTGGCATATATTGCAGCGCAACGGCCGTGAGCAACTCGCTGGGGTACTTTACGACATCCTCTCCGTCCGCCTTCGCAAAGATTACGCCGTTGCGCACCTGTTCAGCGCGGCCTTTCTCGAGGAGAGCTATCCGGAGCTTGGGAGCAATTACTGGGAGCTATTACAGGCGCCGGGCCCTTCGGGAACCACGACCTACGGCGAGATGCAGGACCGAGGCAATGCGGCCCGCATTTTCGGAACCACGAATGAACACGCCGACCGTGGAAGCAGCGCGGACACGGATGGGATGTCACTCGGCTATCCTCCGAGCGAGCGCGCTAATGAAGAAGATCTATCTCACGACGAAATTCCCAGCCGCAGCGGGCGATTTCGGGGCAGCCGCCACCATGTACACTGCCCAGACTTCGTTCCACACGGCCCGGATTGCGTTTGAAGGCATGTTCTTATTTATTCTGTTCGCGGCGAGAGTGCTGATATGGATACTTGTACAGTCGCTGCCCGATAGCCAGCCCGGGGCCTTCGCCTGGATGCAAAGTTTTTATTTTTGTGTTCTCTATACTCTGAACTTGCAGCGCCGAACCGTACGACTGTTGAGTACGGTTGTAGCAACAACAAAATCTGTCTGCGGGACCGTGCAGCGGTCAGTCTGCCTTACGGGAATCAGCGGTCGGGATTTTTATACCACCATACATAATTACGCACGGCGCATAATCTGTAAATCATGGAACTACCAGTACCTTGTCAACGCGTTTGCAGAGATGAATATACTGGCTTGGAATTTAATATTGGTAAGGAGGGGTGGTGACTTAGCCTGCTATTCTTATCATAATGAGGAATGGTCGCACGAGGACTATGACGAAATTAGTTACGAGACTAATTTCGCTTCGGATCGCCGACAGCTGGAACAAGACTGGGCGGAACTAGAAGAGGACGACGAGTGTGCCTTCTACCCCGTGGCGCTGTTCGACAACAACGGAAAGGAATTTCAGTCCTTCACAATGTACAGACGGGTGGATAGCAATTATGGAGAAATCAAAGTAGCGGACTGCGATGATCTGGAAACAAGCGAACCTGTATTCTGGCCAGTAGAAACAAGCTATACAACAGGGAATGGATATCAGAGTTTCACAATGTATAAACGAGTGGATAAGAAAATTCGCCCGGTATCCACAACATTTTCTCCAGAATACGAAGTTAAAAGAAATATTCCAGAAAACCCTATGAAGTCCCTGCCCGAGTTGACTGCTAACCCGCCGCCATTCACGCCAACTATACGGTTAAGCAAAGAACGGCTCGAAATACTGGAAATGAATAAGGATGGGTTTTTGAGTAAAGACGAGGAACGTCTCTTTGTGCGCGTAATGGAACTGAATCAGCAAGCATTGGCCTTTGAAGATTCGGAACGAGGCACCTTTAAGGACGAATATTTCTCACCATACAAAATCGCGACTGTACCGCACATACCCTGGGAATACAAAAATATTCCAATACCCCCAGGGATTCTTCAGAAGGTAATTGATGTTTTGAAACTAAAAATGGAGGCAGGCGTCTATGAAATGTGTCAGTCGTCTTACAGGTCCCGCTGGTTTTGTGTGCTGAAGAAAAACGGCAAACTTCGGATCGTGCATGACTTACAACCCTTAAACAAAGTGTCAGTTCGCGATGCAGGAATGTTGCCAATTGTAGACGACTTTGTAGAGGGATTTGCCGGACGTCAATGCTATACGGTGTTCGACTTGTATTGGGGTTTCGATGCGCGAAAAATGGAACCGGAAAGCCGCGACATGACGGCGTTCATGACTCCTCTGGGATTACTACGAATAACTTCAATGCCTACAGGATATACAAACTCACCGGCAGAATTTCAGAAATGCATGGTGTTCATCCTTCAAGATGAAATTCCGCACATCGCCAACATCTTCATCGATGACTTACCAATAAAGGGACCATCCTCCGCCTATCTAAATCAATGTGGACAGCCCGAATGTCTTGAAAGTAACCCTGGGATAAGGCGGTTCGTTTGGGAACATGCAAATGATGTCCATCGAATCATGCATAAAGTAAAGTGTGCTGGCGCCACCTTTTCAGCAACAAAGGTACAGTGCTGCAGGAAGCAGGCCTTAATTGTAGGACAGCTCTGCTCTCCAGAAGGACGCATGCCCGATGATAAAAAGGTATCAGCCATCCTGGATTGGCCGACCCTGAAAGTCCCCCAAGAAGTACGGAGGTTTTTAGGGCTATGCGGGACAGTCAGAATATGGATACAAAGCTATTCAGAAATCATCAGGCCCCTTACCGAACTGTATCGACGAAACCATGAATTTATATGGGACGAACGGCGAGAATACGCGTTTGCAAAGATTAAACGGCTAGTAGCAACTGCGCCTGCCCTGCGACCGATCGACTATGGAAGTAAAGAGGCTGTTATCTTATCAGTAGATTCCAGTCGGGAAGCAGCCGGAATGATCCTATCTCAGAATGACGACCAGGGAAGGCGCCGGCCTGCTCGATATGGGTCAGTCCCTATGAGCGAACGCGAGTCACGATATTCACAACCGAAACTGGAGCTTTTTGGACTCTATCGCGCCTTGCGTCACTGGCGACTTTATATTATCGGAGTAACTAAACTTCAGGTGGAAGTGGACGCCAAATACATTCAAGGGCTCTTGAATAACCCTGACCTACAGCCCGACGCTGCCGTTAACCGTTGGATCCAAGGTATTCTAATGTTCCATTTCGCCCTAATTCATGTACCCGCTACTAAGTTTCAGGGCCCCGATGCGTTGTCACGACGAGAACCCGCTGAAGGAGAGATAGTGGAAAGTGATGACGACTCCTGGCTAGATGAAATTGCCCTATATGTGTCAACAGGGAAATTGCAAGGGTTGCCCTCTCAAACCTTTCAGTTACCTTCTTGCAACCTAACACGTAAAGGACAGGAAGATTTTCTACGAAAAGTCTTAAAATTCCTTACCACTCTGGAAGCACCTGTATTCGATAAACCCCAGAAGCACGCGCGATTCATACAGCAGGCCACACGGTACTTCATTCATGATGGAAAATTTTTGAGACGTAATAGAACAGGACCTCCCTTGACAGTAATTCTAGAACCCGCAAAACGGCTCAGAATTTTGGAACAATCTCATGACGACCTCGGGCACAGAGGAGTTCAAGCAATTTGGGACCTGCTAAAAGAACGTTTTTATTGGCCAAAACTGTACAATGATATTCAGCATCATAACGCATCCTGCCATCGCTGCCAAATACGGAGCACGAAGAAACTAGAGCTGCCACTTACGGTTTCGACACCTGCAGCATTATTTCAAACAGTTTACATTGACATTATGATGATGCCCGAGACCTCAGAACACAAGATGATCGTAGCCGCGCGCGATGACTTGTCGGGAACCTGCGAAGCTAAAGCCCTGAAGACCAAAACTGCAGAGGACTTGAGTATGTTCTTCTGGGAATACATATATTGCCGCTACGGGTGCCCCAGAAAGGTTGTCACAGATAATGGGTCAGAGGTAAAGGCGGGATTCCGAAAACTAATGAAGAGGATGAACATACCGCACGTCAAAATTAGCCCATATAACAAACATGCCACTGGAGTTGTCGAGCAAGGGCATTTCACTCTACGAGAAGCCATCGTTAAGTCTTGTGGCGGAAACATAGAATCGTGGCCGCAAAAATTGGCAGCAGCATTACTGGCAGATCGAGTAACCGTAAGTCGCGTAACGGGGTTTTCCCCTTACCAATTATTGCATGGAACCGATCCTATTTTACCATTTGATTTAGCAGAAGCAACCTTTATGGTGAGTGGTTTTCGAACGGGAATGAGTACTACTGAACTACTCACGCTCCGAATACGGCAACTATCGAAGCACGAACGTGACATAAAGAGAGCTTCGGAAACATTGAAGAAGGCCCGGTTCCGTTCAAAACAGCAATTCGAACGGCGATTTCAGAAGAAGCTCCAGAAAGAGGAATACGCTAAAGGGGAACTAGTTTTGGTCCGCAATGTAGGTATAGAAATGGCTGTCAGCTCCCGACGCAAAACGGATGACCGATACTTTGGTCCTTATGAAGTAGCCCGCAAAAATAAAGGTGGCGCATATATACTACGAGAACTCGATGGGTCCCTTTTTAGAAACAACCCCACGGCAGCATTTCGGCTACTTCCCTACATCACACGCAATCACTGGTTCATGCAAAATAACGAGATGGAAGAAGACGAGGATTCTGAGACAGATAGTGCCGAAGAAGAGATACTCGAATCATCAGACGAAGAATGAAGGAACTAAAAACAGAGCGTTAGATCAACCAGGGTCGACAAGATTGGGAAATATTCTAGACCACCGAAGAATATTCGGAACCGTATTCTAATAAAGCCACTGATTCCACAAGCTCGTATAAAAGGGCGAGAGCCGTCTATTTTCCCCACCTTCGTCTCCTTCGTTTCGCCCAGAAGAACTCCTCTCTCAGACCCTTTTTCATCTCGTTCGAAACTTCCTTTTCTGCCGCCAGCGATCTCAGCACACTATGGACTCGCATAACTCTCCGGAACACGATGCCAGAATTGAAACAGGCGGAAGACCCAGTCGCGATTCCCCGCGCTTAGTTCGTTCAATGGGAAATTTAACCAGGCCAGAGATCAACTCCAGCCACGTAGGTCGATTACATTATCATTTCATTCCTGATCATAACTATCATGTCCACATTATGAAGAATACCTTTGGCCTGGCGGAGCAGCCTCTCCGCCATCCCTTTAGCAACCCCCATGTTCCCATTTCAGTCTCTTTTATGCACCCAATCCATTTCGCTTCCACCAACTCTTCATCCGCCACTTTGGCCTCCAGCGATATCGACGTTAATGACACCCAGGGCCAACTGTTTTACGAATTGCTGGACGTTCCGTCCTCGGCTCCCGAAGTACTGCACTCCCCATATACTCAGTCCCCTCCACGCATTCGGCGCAACCAGGCACCGGTTGAGTATCACCCGCCGGCCCAAGGATACGCGTATCTGGAACCACAGGACTTCCACACTGAAGAGGACGAAGCCGCCGTGCGACTGGATGCGATGTCACATTGGCACTGGAGAATTAGAGAGATTCGTACGCACCTCGCCGCTCACCCCGACCTAGAGCTAGCCGTTCAGCCCGTGGTGATCTGGCGCGTTCAAGGCAAAAAGATGTTCCAGATGAAGTCGATCCCACAATGTCGGCTTCAGACGGGCGACCGGCTGGAGTGCTTTGGGTTGTTGGTCGGAGAATGGGTGTTGACGAGCACCAAGAAGCGTCTTCACCGTTGGACACTCACCGCCAGCGGCACGCACGGTCGCGAATGGGTGAGGTGCTTGTGCGTTAACCACAACACAGAGCAGAAGGCCTGGATCGAAGTGCCAGCGCACTACTATTACCCATCGAGCATTACCATGCGGGTCAAGAAAGCGTTTCAGCGGCTCGGATCATTATTCAATTCCCCATCGTACACCGCGTAGTCTCCTTCTATTATCCTACTCACCCATGACTCGCAACTCGTCTCTCCCTTTCCTTGTGTTGAAACGGGATTAGTCACACTACGCTCCTTACCCGCTACTAAGTCATGTAGAATCATCTTGAAATTGACCAGACGTCTTGACTTCCAAAGAATTTATTTGGACGATTGTTTTCCACTATGTGACTGGGGACAGTCAAAATTATTCTGTTCGCCGCGGATGTCACGCATGAAAAATGTTTTGTTTGAAGTGGAAATAACGCCTGAATAAATTCAAGTTAAAAAGATCTGGACAAAGTGTGACTCAAGTCACACTTGTCACGCAAACGTGACCGGACCGTGGAAGGAGCGAAAAGGCCGGAAGGTTCCGGTCCGAGTCATGGGAACCAGAGTCATCAGTTCATCCAGTCAGGAAGAGTCAGGAAGAGTCATTTTGAAGAGTCATTTTTGAAGAGTCAAGTATACGTGACTCATAGTAGAATAGTATATAAGGAGCAAGTTTTAGCTGAAAGATTTAGATTCCCCTTTGTACTTTCGGGTAGTCAATATAAATTTTCCACGCTTACTAATCCGCGCGCTTGAGTTTCTGAGTTTGCTTAGAACAGCTTATCACGTCCTTTCAGACGTGACACAACTGATCTTTGAGCCAGTAGCAAGAGCCACTGTGACCGCTGCCTGAAATTGCTGACTAAGCAGACTTCCCGAAATAGAAATTTTACGCCAGATCCTTAAAAAGGAAATTTGGTTGGAACGCAAACGAACACTTAGGTATCTTTCGAATAAACGTCCATTCCAAAGTACTTAAGGGAAACATAATTTCCACCGCACATCGTACTTGGATATCAATATGTCGAGGACGTCTTTCAGCTCGTCCAGCGTGTCGATGGCAGCTGGCTCAGCGCCGGGGTACCAAAGGCGCAACATACGGTCCAGAACGACGGCAGATTCGGCCATGGGAATCAACTGGACCTCGGGTTCCGAGTCGGGTTGTGGGAGAGTAAACATTGCCGCAAAGACTGGCGATGCCAAGGACAGGACGACCTGAAAGACGCGAAAATCCACGCCATCGCATGACTGAAGGATCACGTCCCCTGGGAGTCCGTCGAACGGGGATTTGACATCAAACGTAGGGAAGCAGTAGGGTCCACCGAGATCCGATGCGGTGGAGGACATGACCATCGATTTCCGACTGAAGTGAAATGGAAGCGGACAATACACCGAGAGGGGCATGTCTGACATCGCCACGGCATAGTATCAATTTTAAGTTCCCACGGTTGAACTTCGTCATGTTGAGTATTCTACCTTCTTCGGCAATCTGTGACGGCTCTGCTTGAACCATTGGAAAATACCTCATGAATTTTCTGGAAATTTGGATTAAGGTGTTGACCACAGGCTTCATTTCCGGGAGGTGATGAATAAAATCGACTTTGGCCATGGATCGCGGACTGTGCTCATGTGGGCGGGCAATGTCCTGGTCTGAGTTTCGGAAGAAATGCTCGCAGCTTGCTCAAGGACCCTTGATTATCTGTTTGTAGGTCTGATGCAGAGTTCGGACAATATCTCCTGGACCTGACCCAAAGTTTTTTCTTCACGGAGCCGAAAGAAGCATTTTAACATACTCAAAAACTGTGGGAATATTTTAAATGCCTTAAAGTTCGGATATTTCGCAGTATCTGACCCATAAAGGGATAATCGAAGGTCCTCTTGGTCACCTCTGTTGGTTAGCAGTGACGCAGCCCGATGATGCCGAGACAATTGTAATCATGCTGATTACGACACATCCCGAAGTCCTTATATAGCCGCGCGATTGATTAGTACTATCTAATCAATTATCTACCTTTTGGTGTAGCGGTCTAGAACGCGGCTCAGACCTGCTTACATTAATTGATTAGATAATGCTGGCAAGGGTCACTCAAGTTCGAACCCCGCCCCCTGCACCATTTACACATAAAAATGGCAAAAAGGCCAGTGGTCACCGGGACTACCGATCACGTGACCTCGAGAGCCAGCAGCAAGGATTGAAACCTTGGGGTTGATTTATAAGACCTGGAACCACTGAAGAAACCCACACAGTCTCTGTTACCATCGGGAACACAGGGAAGGGATACAGTTCTTCAGGGAGGGGAAGGGTGTAATCATGCTGATTACGACACATCCCGAAGTCCTTATATAGCCGCGCGATTGATTAGTACTATCTAATCAATTATCTACCTTTTGGTGTAGCGGTCTAGAACGCGGCTCAGACCTGCTTACAACAATTGAGGTTTTCTTGACATTGCCTCCTCTCGAGAGGTTTCCCAATTTTTTTTTTTCAAGTTGTTGCTTAGCGGGATTTACTTACTCGATGACCACCGGTTCGAGCACTCACTTTTGTTTTTCTTTGCACGTTCTTTGACTTCGCCTTACGTGAAATTTTCGAACCGAATATCCAACAGTCCCAGGTGCCCCAAGGCTCAGTAAGGAATGGATTAAGCCGTCGTGGATGACGTTGATAGCTCTATAGTAGTATGAGCTCCGTGACGTTTAAGTGCACCATTGTTATCAAATCGTTTGATATGAGATTGCAGGGTCCGACTAACATGTACTTATTACTGGTGTGGTGACTAGGCCTGGAACACATATTCGTCGCTCTCCAAGCAATGAACATCAAAACCGCAACAGAATCTAGGTACTGGAACGTTTTTCTACTGCGAGGCAGCGACGGGCGGTAAGAGAGGCTGACGATCATAGGTTGCAAAAGTAGTCATCAAAAACGGGTATGGCCCTCCGTATTCTCCCTATATAGGGCGCGCATTAGTGAGTGAACTCCGATTTAAACTAAAAACATACGAGAAAATTGCTCGGGAATCCCTTGTCGAAGGGAAGGATGCCGTCGATGTAGGCAATTTGCTCCGCGGTGAGGGTGATATCGAGCGCCTCGATGTTGGCCATGAGGTGCTCGACCTTGCGACCGCCGATGATTGGGTACACGAATGGCGCTTTGTGCATCGTGTACGCGATAGCAACTATTAAACGGCGATCGGTTGACAAACGAGATGAGATGAAAGGATGGATCTTACCGGCGGTGATGTGCTTTGCCCCGACCTGCTTAGCGACAACTTCGAGGGCGGCGCACATCTTCTTCTCGTCCTCGGTGCGCTCCCAAGATCCCATTACTGTCCTGCCGTTTTCGCCGCTGGACCTGCGCAATTCTTCCTCCGCGTCGGTCCTGATATGCCCGGAAGCAAGAACGTTCCAGAGAGTAAGAGCGAGGCCTGTCCACGCAACTTGTTCGAGTCAAGGATGAGAAAGCTGAGCGGGAAATTACCTTCGTGCCTACACATGGGCAGGATCTCGCGTTCGATGTCGCGTTGAGTGACTGAGTAAGGGGCCTGATAGACGACGAATCTGCGGGAGAGTATTTCATTACAGTGACTGAGAAGAATTGTGATGACATACGGCGTCTTGCCATTTGCTTTCGCGTAGTCGTTCGCCTTGACTACGAACCACGCCGGGCTGTCCGAGATTCCCTGACGTGCAAATAAGCGAAGGCGGTAAATATTGTACTGGCTGAAAAAACTGACCAGATAAAGAACCGTCCCTGCGGCGACGAGATGATGCAAACTATCCATTATCTCCTCCACGGAAGTGTGTAGATCCCAGTAGTGGACGTAGAGTATATCGATGTAGGTCGTTCTCAACCTTTTTAGACTCGATTCGACGCTGAGCTTCAGTGACTTGGCGTTGTTGCCCATATAGAGGTTCTTTTGCTTCACAGTGTCGTCCCTGACTTTCCATAGATTCGTGTACTGTGACGGGAGAGTTTTTGCAAATGTAATGCTGAGGGGAAAAAAGGAATACCTTGGTGGCAATAACCACTTGATCGCGGTAGCCTCGGGCTTCTACCCACTCCCCGATAAATTCTTCGGAGCTCCCGTCTTGGCTATTTCGAATGCATAAGCAGTTAATAAGGGAGGGTTGAAAACACAGACTATCCGTTGGCGCTATCGATATGATTGCCTGGTCCAAAAAAAAATGAAACAGAACTTGACTACATATGAGAAAACTTACCCCCAGCATCAAAGAAGGCATCCAACAATTTGAATGACGATTCCTTGTCCATGGCACCCATTCCAAACTGGGCCCACTTATCACCAATGCTCATGGCGCCCAGAGCTAGTGGAGAAACATGAACAGACGCACGGGGAGCAAGCTGGCGGTAACGGCCAAGTTTAGTGGCAGGAGGAGGTGCAGGAGTGAAGATACTCAGAGACATGGTTGGTTTGCCGACAAGTAGTATGCAGACAGTAGCCTCTGAGCCCAGTATTTATAGGTTCCTCATTTTTCGACCGGTGAGATAAAATCTGCAATACATTAGTGTAGTACTCCCAACGCGCGTCGTTGCGGCATAATTGTCAATCCGGCTAGAGGTCTTGATTTTCGGCAGCTCTAGTAGTGATTTTACCAGCGGCATTCCGTGCCGGAATGCCGCAGGTAGGTATATCCAGCATTGATCCAACATCCATAGGCTTGAGTATTATTCCAGTACGCGCATCTTTGCAGTCTAAGTTTTGTTGCGGCTGGAGGGTAGTAATTTTCTGCGCCTCTGGCGCTGAATCGGGTTCGCAGGTAAGTCTTGAGTAGATAGCCGTGCTTGATGCAAAGACCGGATTTCGTAAAATATCCTTACTGTGTTGGGCCGCTTCGCTCCGCCCAGTCACCATGATGACTTGGAAGAAGAAGACGTCAAAGTCGGAGAAAGGAATTCCAGTAAGAAAACACTGTTTGGTAAACACAACTAAACAGGCAGATTTCTTGTGCTCCCGAGTCACGGTGCCGCACGCTGCGCGTAGCAGAACCCTCGAACCCACACTGCTCCCTGAACGCGATGGTACAAAAGACAAAAACCGAAGGCCCCTCGCAGGCGGAGCAGCTCCTGCGCGTGACATCCGGTATTGCGGCGGAGCTCATCGCGGCGCACGATGCGGGCGAGGCCGTGTCGCTCAACACCCTCCGCGCGAAGATCAGCAAGAAATTTGGATATGGGGGCGTTCCCCGGCTCGTGGACATTATCAGCGCGATTCCGGAGGAGTACAAGAAGGCGTTGCTCCCAAAGTTGCGGGCGAGGCCGATCCGGACTGCGAGTGGGGTGCGTGCAAAACAATATTTAGCACAATACAACTGATTTCCTTATTGCTTTCGATTTTTTTAGATTGCAGTGGTAGCGGTAATGTGCAAGCCGCACCGTTGTCCGCACATTGCGATGACGGGCAACATCTGCGTCTATTGCCCCGGCGGACCCGACTCGGACTTTGACTACAGCACGCAGAGTTACACGGGGTACGAGCCCACCAGCATGCGCGCGATCCGCGCGCGGTATGACCCGTATGAGCAGACGCGCGGACGGGTCGAGCAGCTGAAAGCCCTTGGGCACAGTGTCGACAAGGTCGGGCCGATTATTCTTTAGATTCACTGGATTCTCATTGTGCAAACCAGGTCGAATTTATTGTAATGGGCGGAACGTTTATGAGCATGCCGGAGGACTATCGCGGCAAGTTCATTGCGCAGCTACATAATGCGCTTTCGGGATTCACTGGGACTGACGTTGACGAGGCTGTTCGGTGAGTTATTTATTTTGTAGAGTTAACATTTCTATACTGACTTGTGGCAGATATTCGGAGCAGAGCAAGTCGAAAGCAATCGGAATAACAATTGAAACGCGGCCAGACTACTGTCTGCGCCCGCATTTGAGGTAAACTAATCTAACGCTAAATTGTGCTGCTGAACACCACTAATATTCACCAGCCAAATGCTCCGCTACGGCTGCACCCGGCTCGAAATCGGCGTCCAGTCCGTGTACGAAGATGTAGCACGCGACACGAACCGCGGACACACCGTACGCGCCGTCTCCGAGTCCTTCCACCTCGCCAAAGACGCGGGTTTCAAGGTCGTCGCACACATGATGCCCGACCTCCCGAACGTCGGGCTCGAGCGCGATTTGGCGCAGTTCAAGGAGTACTTCGAGAACCCCGCGTTCCGCAGCGACGGGCTCAAGATCTACCCGACTCTCGTCATTCGCGGGACGGGGCTCTACGAGCTGTGGCGAACCGGAAGGTACAAGAACTATACGCCGAACGTACTCGTGGATGTTGTGGCGCGCATTCTGGCGCTCGTACCCCCGTGGACGCGCGTGTATCGTGTGCAGCGGTGCGTCGGCTCCTGGCTCTGAATATTGAATTCCCCTCGATGCTCATGGTGATATTCCAGCGACATCCCGCTACCACTCGTTACGAGCGGCTGCGAAAACTCGGGGAACCTCCGCGAGCTGGCGCTGAACCGTATGAAGGACTTTGGCGCCGAGTGTCGCGACGTGCGGTACCGCGAAGTGGGGGTACGTCTCCTTGCCCTTTCAAATGAAATATCCTCTATTCCCTCAATTAAATATTTGTGCAGATCCATGAAATCCACCACAAAGTGCGGCCCGAGTCGGTCGAGCTACTACGACGCGACTACACCGCGAATGGCGGGTGGGAGACGTTCCTGTCGTACGAGGACCCCGAGCGTGACATCCTCGTCGGGTTGCTAAGGTTGCGCAAGTGCTCTGAGGACGGGACGTTCCGGCCTGAGCTGGTACGGAAGGAGGGCGCCGAGGGCGGGTGCAGCATCGTGCGCGAGCTGCATGTATACGGCACGGCGGTGCCTGTGCACGGGCGAGATCCGACCAAGTTCCAACATCAGGTGCGTCTCTATGTCTTTGCGTTTGCTCCTTCACTGATTTGGCGCATTTAGGGATTCGGAACACTTTTGATGGAGGAGGCGGAACGGATAGCGAGGGAGGAGCATGGGAGCGTCAAGCTCGCTGTAATCTCCGGTGTTGGAACGCGGGACTATTACCGCAAGCTGGGGTACGAGTTA
Organism: Mycena leptocephala; assembly: GCA_029378395.1. Taxonomy (NCBI): domain Eukaryota; kingdom Fungi; phylum Basidiomycota; class Agaricomycetes; order Agaricales; family Mycenaceae; genus Mycena; species Mycena leptocephala. The sequence continues at coordinate 38,162 of JARJLF010001348.1, forward strand.
GACGGGCCGTATATGAGCAAGTCGTTGTAGGTGCGAGCGGGTTGGCATTTGTATCGTTAGACTACATATATAGCATTACATTACTTGTATGTACAGTATCATGCTGGGGTAAATTGGGCTACGGGTCCGGCTCACCCATTACCAGGGTGTGGAAATTGGGAAAGACAAGCTCCTCTTCGACGGTCTTGCGAATCACATCCTGGATGAACCGCTCGACGCGTGTCACATTCTTCAGGACGTGCTTGTCTGTCTGCCCTATTTCGCTCTCGATGTATATCGAAGGGAGGAGGCGCTGCCCCACAGGTAGCGGCTTGGATGAGCGCGGGTAGGCGCCGCCCATGGGCGAGTCGATCGTGTCAGGGTCTAAGTCTGACTGCATGCTGTCGACGGAATCGCGCTTCCGGCGGTTACTCCCCGCTGCAGGCCCGTACGGGTCTAGGTCGTCAAGGATGCAGAGGTGCACGCGCTTGCGCTCGCCCTCGTACGCGACGGCGATCTCGCCCGTGAAGATGAGCCCTGTGACAGAGAGCTTGATGGGGAGGGACATGAACATCGGCGAGGGGTAGTTGATGAGGAGGGAGGTGGTCAAGGTGATGCGTAGGTCCGAGGGCCAGTTTATTTGCAAGTGTAGTTGAAGGTTGGGGTAAGCGTTCGGGGCCGGGGCGGCGGGCTCGGGGAGGCATGTGAGGGGTCGGTATTGGCCTCCCGCGTCGAGGGACTGTCGAGAGATGGCTCGCGACTCGGTCCACGGGCAAGGGGGGCAGATAAAGGCGGCGCGAGCGGGCTACGGTAGATCGGCGAATTGGGCCAACCTGAATAGACCGGACCGAGATTCGGGAGACTGCTCATGCCGCCATTCCACATATCAGGCGGAGCATGCAGAGACGGAGTCGACGAGAACATGTCCACCGCGCCTGGCCGGCCGTACCGAACGTGTGGAGGGAGATGGTGGTAACCCAGTGCATCCTCTCTGCCTGCGGCTCTGCGGGACACCCATTCGAATCCGTCGTCGTCCTCGGCACCCTCAGTAACCTTCACGGGCTCCCCACCAGATTCAGATTCGTCGTCTTCCAGGAAATCCCGGTATATATCGCGCAAGTCGACTAATTCTACGTCGGGGAGCAGACCCAAAGTCGAGCGATGTGACTTCAACTGGGCCTATGAAGGAGGTCTCGGTGTGCTTGCGAGTTGTCTGTTAAGAAGGTCCACTAAGGAGACGACAAGGACGCATCCAATTTGCCCCAGTCGAGGTCAATTGACATCGGAAGAAGTTTGAGAACAAGCTTGATGGCTTGCGAACCAAACAACGCCCGAGGCCCGATTTGGCAACTCGGGTGGTTTGCAGAATTCAGGTTGCATTGCGATACAATAACTCTCGAGTACTTTTCTGATTTCTTGAATAAAATAAAATAAATAAATTTCTCCCTAAAGACGATTTGGCAATAGAGTGTATTTGCAGTCAAAAAATCGTGAAATCCCAAAAAATGATAAGCGAGTTTCAAGAAATTGATGAAGTTGGTGGAGACGCAGACGTCATTCTCACGAAACCAACCATTGACTTTTACACCCACCACGACGCTCCCAGGTGTGAGGGTTCAAGAAATGCGCGCTGCGAGACGAGCAGCAGATGATGCGTCGAAAAAACGCGGTGTCACAAGGCACGGAGAGTGGCTGAAAAGTAACATCGTCCCAAAACGGTCGACATCTCAAAAAATTCACACGTGGAGCTCGACTCTTTTCAAAAAATCCTAAGCGCGTTTCATTGAAAAAAAAACCTCGATTTTGGGGACTGCAAATAATATACACTAATTAGGGTGGTTTTTCGCAGAATTCAGGTCCCATTGCGATACAATCACAGTCGAGTTCTTTCTGATTTCTTGATAAAATAAAATTCTCCTCAAACACGTAAAGAAACAGATATAACGCGACGAGAGGTTCGCCATGCGCGTTTCATAACGGTGCATAGAAAGTACTGGTGCATCAAAATTTGAGCTGAATCTAAGCGAGCAAATCAATTAGTATTTTATAACACGAAGAATCAAAAGGTCCCACCGTGAACTTTACAAAAAATACATCGATATAAGTTACTACCTGTTTCCAAAGTACAACTCCATGCCTTCCGCCTCCAATCGCTCAAACTCGGAATGTACCGTTGTGGGCTCATCAAATGGTGGCGGGTTGCAACAATACCCCAATCGAAAAGACCGCAGCTGAGTAATCCCGACCGCGGCCCATCTCCAGCAGAGCATTTGAACGAAAATTGAGGCAGTTAAACATGGCGGGTCGTGTTCGTTATAATGTGGGAAAACCGTACGGAGGGATTCCAATTTCGGGAGAAAATCGGACAGTTCTGTTAACTGAGTAAATATCGCGTCCATGTCGACGGGACGGTGACGCGTGTACTCGAGCTCGAGGTGGACGAGCGACGGTGTCACTTTCAGACATTCGATCAAGTTTTCCGTCGTCGTTCCCATGCAGGATATTCCCAATGTATGGAGTTGAGCGATAGACCGGGATAGGAACCGTAGAATGGGCGATACATCTGCAACGTTGGAGCCATAATTTCTGAACTCGAGTGTGAGGCTTGTCAAGGTAGGGATTTGCAGGAAATTAAGCATGGAGATCGGAATGATCTGGTCCTCCTCCTCAACTGTACCGAGGGTTAGACATTGGAGGTGAGTGTGATGTAAAATGAAAATAGGCAGAGCCGACGAATCGCCCCGAATGTTGAAGGTGCCATTCAAGAGGTTCAGGGAATTGCGGAGAATTTCAAGGCAACAGGAGATGTCGATATCATCGACATGAAATGTGGTTAGCTGGTGCCATGGTAGCTGTATCTGTGGATAATACTTGGGGACCGAGACATTGCGAAGTTTTGGCGCGTCACGAAAGCATATCTGAGGATCGCTGTCGGGAAGAACCGAGATGCTGAACTTCTCTAGTAATGGGAAGGTCCCCTGTAAAGGGAGTATGGAATTGACGAAGTCGCCTCCGATACCGAGCGCTACTTTTTGCCACTGTTGCGACAACCCAACAATGCTTGTGACCAGTAGCTCTGTGGAAGCCGCCGGAGCAGACGACGTGTACCAATAATCATCTTCTAAAGATAACGACAGGGGGGCACCCTGCGCTCTCGAAAGCCACAACTGGCAGAAGTCGACCATCTCGTACGCAGTGAAATGGACATGCAAGGAGGTCCATAGCTTTGGGGTGGAAAGCGCAACCTCTCTCCATCGACGACATATTCCGCAAAGGATGAGAGGCGCGGTGGTGAGGTCGGGGGTCACGAATTCATGGGTGGGAAGGCAGTGGATGAAGATCTCTGCCAAAATTTCCGGGGGCAATGTCGGGCCACGTCGAACGAAAGGTGAAAATCGAAGCCGACCATCTTTGTCTGTGAGTAGTACGTTCTGGATCTGATACTCGGCCTCCCGGTTCGACAGAGGCCCGAGATTGGGCCCGAGCGCCCAAGACGACATAGACGAGTATCTGCTAGTCGCCGAGTTAGATCGTCGATTGCTCACTCAGGATTTTCTGAAATCGCTGAAAGTAGATACCGAGCCAGTCCTGGCTGGGATCGAAGCAAGTTGGCCAACGGCTGTGGCGGGAGCAAGGAAAGCGCGGTCACGCAACATCAGATCACACTTCACGGTCCAAGCTGGGCCAAACAACACGCCCCTATTTAAGCCGTGGTTCACACATAACTCTGCTGCTCGCGCGCCTTTGAGAACTGCTGTCTGTTATCAATTTCGGAATTGTTTAGTCCTTCGTACTTTCAATTCCACGCACTGTTGTCCTTTATTAGGCTTTTGTGCTGAAGTTCTCGGAACGAGTGTAAATGGAGTGAAAGACTGCGAGTAGTGAGGGATACAATACATTTTATTTGCTAAAACCAAATTCTTGGATGCAGCAAAATAGGTAACCATTCTTTTAATGCATCTACATCGGGCAGTCCGTCAACCTAGAACGGGGCGAAAACTTCAGTTGAACCTATATGTAATTAGTAGGAGCTCGGTGTATGGAAAGTGCCAGAACTGCATACATTTCTGGCAGTAATACTTGATGAAGAGGTGCAAAGCCTACGTTCTTTCTTGCGCCAAACGGACGTTCACAGACGAATGATAATTCCGACGCCCTCTGAATCTGCCGTCAAAGGCCGCAACTGGGGATGCGATCTGATAGCTTCGCAAAGCTTGAGCTTGTCTTTGTGCGCCAACCGAAAGGACTGCAGCCGAACAATTCCGACGCCGGACCATCTCCAGGAGAGCATCTGGACCACATTATCTAAAGCGGACAGGAAATTGGACGGATGATCCGTAAGACCAATACGCAAAAATTCCAATTTGGGGAGGAAATCGCAGTGTCCTGTTAACTGATGAAATACGGGGTTTAGGTCAAGGATGAAATGAGAGGGCCGGAGGTCTAGATGAATCAGTGATGGTGTGGCTTTCAGGCAATCGATCAAGGTGTCCGTCGTCGTTGGTACGAAAGATAGCACCAAAGTGTGAAGTTGAAAGGGGGGGGAGCGCGACACGAACGCTGAAAATGGTGATATGTCGGAAGCGTTCCTGCGACTGAAAGGTGTATATTTTAGGGTGAGGGTTTTCAAGGCTGGGGCTTTCAAATAATCAAGGACGGTCATGGGCATCGTATTGTCGTTTTCGTCGTCGGATCTTACGCCAAGAGTTAGGGATTGGAGCTGGGTAAGGAGAAGAATGGCATCGGGAAACACCGAAGGCTCGTCAGAGGATCGAATTCTAAAATCGCCTTCCACGAGATTGGAGGTGTGACGGAGAATTCTTAGGCAGGAGGGAACCGTGATATCTTCAGTCCCAAATACAGTTAGCTGGTGCCATGGCAGCTGCATCTGTGGATTATACACGGGGACCGAGACATCGCGCAGTTTCGGCGCATCGCAAAAGGAGATCTGAAGATTGCTGCGCTGAAATAGAACCCTGAACTTCTCCAGGAAAGGGAAAACTCCGTCTAAGGGGAATATGGAGTTGCCCACGTCGTCTGCGATATCGAGCTTTATTTCTTGCCACTAGCCCAACGATGCTTTTGAGCAGTGGCTCTGTAGAAGCCGCAGGAATACAATTATCCACATCTTGCAAAAACAGCGACAGGGGGGCACCCCGCGCTCTCGAAAGCCACATCTGGCAGAAGTCGGCCGTCTTGTACGTATTGAGCTGAAGAAACAGGGAATTCCAGAGCTTTGGGGTAGAAAGCGCAACCTCTCTCCATCGGCGACATATTCCGCAAAGGATGAGAGGCGCGGTGGTGAGGTCGGGGGTCACGAATTCCTGGGTAGGAAGGCAGTGGATGAAGATCTCTGCCAAAATTTCCGGGGGCAATGTCGGGCCACGTCGAACGAAAGGTGAAAATCGAAGCCGACCATCTTTGTCTGTGAGTAGTACGTTCTGGGTCTGATACTCGGCCTCTCGGTTCGACAGAGGCCCGAGATTGGGCCCGAGCGTCCAAGACGACATAGGCGAGGACCTGCTATAGTCGCCTAGTTGGATCGTCGATTCCTCACCAAAGATTTTCTGAAATCGTTGAAAGTATATACCGAGGCAGTCCTTGCTTGGTCCTTGCTTGGTCCTGCAGCTGGCTGGGATCGCAAGCAAATCGCAAGCGCAATGAAGCAAATTGGCGGCAGGAGCAAATGGGGTTGCCGTCAGCATGACATGATGCCGTCAATTGTCGGCATGCCCTTGCCGGCGTCCTCAAGTTGCTGCAGAGTCCCTCGCCAATATCCACCTCAGGTGGCCAGTACTCAGTTACAGTATAAACTTGAATGCCTCTTTCTTGCTTTGATTCCCTTGAAATGCACCCTCTGACACTCAGGAGAATCATTCATTTGACAAGCGCCGATGATAAACTCAACAATCTTTGTGTGTACTATCTGACAGCCTTTGTGTGTACACTACAGCTTTCTGCGCGCTATTTCCATGGGCCTTTGTACTATTCTCGGAAATTAGAGCCTCGTGTTGTATCCGCTTCGATCTAACCGCCTGGATGAAGCGCCGCTACCTTGCTTTCTACCTTCACCCCCAACTCACCTACCTGACTCTTGCCCTACATTCGAAGTTTCTTTCAAACCATGACAGAGAATTTCCGCGAGCGCGCGGACCTCACAAAGATTATTAAAAGTATCTTGGACGCTTATCCTCTGGGAAACGGAATCTTGCGCGAGTTGCTTCAGAACTCGGACGATGCTTCGGCCACCAAACAGGTTGGTATGAATTTCTCTGTCAAATGACCTTTAAATGACGCCCTCTCGAAAACATAGACATTTATCTTGGACTTGCGCACCCATCCGTCGAAATCAGTGGTCGATCCAGACCTCGTTGAATGTCAAGGCCCTGCGTTACTCGCCGTCAATGATACTCTCTTTTCGGAATCCGACTGGAAGGCTATAAGCACTCTGCATGGCTCCAGTAAAACTACTGATGAGACGTGAACCAAGATTACTCATTAAAACGATCCTTTTCTGACTTTTCACTAGGAAAATCGGAAAATTTGGAATAGGAGTGCGGGCTTGCTACCATGTAGGTTATTTTCACCCTCCCGCTCAAGGCGACGATTAATCTGTTTCTAGATCACCGACAATCCTCACTTTCTTTCTGGTCGGAAGTTGGCTATATTCGACCCACACGAAAGATTCTCCAAAGATCTACAAGGAGGAGTTCGAATTGATCTTCTTACAGAAGGAAACGCGTACCCGGACCAACTCGCCGCCTTTGAAAAATCTCTCAGTCCGGATGGTGATGGGTGTTTTCCCGGTACCGTCGTGCGATTACCACTGCGGACCTTTGGCCAGGCGTGCAAAAGCACGATCAAACCCACCGTTGTCAGCCCGTCCACCATCGAGACATTATTCGAAGAATTCGTCGAACGAGAGCTGAGCGTAGTTATGCTGTTTCTGAAGCATATTCGCTACATCTGTCTCAAAGTGATTTCTCCTGACGGACAAGAGCGTTTCATTGGAAGCGCCGAAATCCCCGATCTTTCCATCGCAGAGAAACGCACATTCTCTCGAAATACCGGTGCTCGACAGGAAACCTTTAAATGCGCCATCAGGGTAACTTCACCCAACGCGAAGACTACGCAGCAAGTCTGGCGCATCTACCACGCGGTTCGGAGCACAGAAGAGACGTCACACACTATAACTCATCAACTCGGCTATAACGTTGGCTCGAAACTGGCCGACGACAAGTTATTTTCGCATGTCGCACTCGCCTTCCCTATTGGGCATTCAGTTTCCACGTTCAATGGACGGCTGTTCACTTTGCTGCCATTACCCATCCACACCGGCTTTCCGGTGCATCTGCACGCCATTCTAGCTCTGACCCAAGATCGACAGAGCCTTCGCAACATCGAAGAAACAGGAACGGGCGCCGAATCACGAGAAAGGTTGGTGCTTCAGCGGCTTTGGTTCAATTTATTTATCAATCGCCGATCAGGTTGTTGGTTACATGGAACCGAGCCATTTTTGATGAATTTCTACCAACAACTTGGGCCGCTCTGCTGCGCATTCTCGTTGACGCACACGAGGTGAACGATATCTGGTCGGCATGGCCGGCCCTAGATCATGCAGTTACCAGCGGCTCTGGTTATTGGAGCCAAATTCTGCCAAACCTGATGAAGCGGGTGTTGGATTTGGATCTTCCAGTTTTTCCGACCTTTCCGAATGCTGAAAACCATGTTTCATTGTCGACTGCGTTCATAGCGTCGGAGAATGACGATGTTGTCGTTTTGAGGGCCTTGGCCAACGTTGGGTTGGCCATCGTAAAATTACCTCCACAACTCGGAAAGGCGCTTCCTTTGAGCTCAATAAACCGATTGTTGCACCCGAGTCGCGTGCGTGATGCCTTGAAAGTGCGTATTTTCTTCAAATAGTGTACCGTGCACTAACTGGTATATTAGAGTCGTATTTCAACAGTCGGAGCGGCAACGGAGGAGGATAAAGATCATATTTTGCGGTACCTTGTCCTAGCCCCTGGCACGGTGAACAACGCCATCGGACTTCCGCTTATACCTCTCGTTGACGGATCTCGAGTTTCTCTCTCACCATTCCAGAAATACGTACTGGTCACACAGCAGGAAGGGGAAGTTTTCGGAGACTCGGATTGCAACGGCGATCTGATCTCGCTTTCCAACATGCCTCCCGGCGTTGCGGAAATCTTTCGCGCTGCCAATATAGCCAATGTTTCTCGGCTCAACAAAACGCATGTCCGAGACTATCTCAACACTATTTTCGGCGGGTTCAATCCGGCCGACGATGAAGTGACAGGCAATAACGCTTCATCGAAAGCCGAGTGGCTCACGCGGTTCTGGAAGTGGATGTTCGAGTCGAAATGGGAGGACAAATCCGGACTACTGTCGCTGGTAACCCGCTTTCATCTGCTGCCAACTGCCCAACGGACCCTGCGAAAGATGGAAAGTCGCATCCTCCTACCTCTTCAAGGCCCGAACGGAAACCGTACCATGACCGCTTGGGGAATCCTTGGCGTTCGTTTCTTGCACGAAAAGGTCGCACCTTACGCCTCTGCTTTTCACCACCTCGCTGTCGCCGCCAGTGATGTCACTTTCCTGATCAGCTCTATATCGTCCCAGTACATATCCAATCTCGATCCGAACTCGGCCTTGTTGATCCAGGAGCATCTTGTCCTGTCCCTGAGCTCTCAATCTTCACTCCGGCTGGATCCCCAGAACCAACAGAAGTTTCTGCAATTGCCCATATTTCCAACTCGCGTTGCGATTCCTGATCCGAAAGGAGGGAAGAAGCTTTCTCGGCGCGAAATCGGGCCTGCTTCTGGGACTTTAATCTACACGCGTGTTGACGATGTCTGCCCGGTGCCTATACCCCGCGATCTCACCACATTTTTCGACATTGTACCGAAGAGTGGTGTTCTCGGTACCGTCGTAAATCTTACAGGAAGGAAGAAGGTGTTGGATGAACTCGGCATCCTCGAGATGGCGGTCGACCATTTGGCCACTCAGCCTGAACCTGTTCTTGATGCTTTGCTCAGTCGGATAATTCACCGACTTTCTGACTTGTCCTCGACGGCCAAACGTAAACTCCAGGATGTGCCTTTCGTTTCAGTTGTAGGCAGTACCGAACGGATCCCCCCATCTCAGGTTATCGACCCTCAATCCGAACTTGCTTCAGTCTACGAAGGCGAACACGGAAAGCTCCCCAGCGGCCGCTGGGGTAAAGAGCCGTACTTGTCTTTGCTGAGGTCCCATGGATTTTTCAAAAGGGATTTAACAGCTGAGATCGTCACGGAGCGCATCACGTATTTGGCTAATGTTTGGCCGGTGGATGAATACCGGCGGATCTTTGCCAAAGCTCGAATATTTCTGGGATTATTGGACAAGTCGTGGTCCTCCATTCAGAACTCTAGCATCGCGCACAGCCTTACAAAGACATGGATGCCTATCCGGGAAGACATGGGTCTCGCTGCTCCGATGTCATGTCGGGATAAAGGCGAATTTCAAACAACTTACCTGTTCGATTTGGTTCTTTCTGTCGTCAACGGTAGGGTACACAACGAAGCCCTTCGACGGTCTCTAGGCTGGGATGGTATCCCAATGCGTGTATTACAGGACCAGTTGCGCTGTGCACTCACTCATGCCAAGAATCGTCCCTATAGACTCCATGCATTGATAATGGAGTTTTCCCGGCGTTCTAGAACACTCGCCAATGAAGAGGTCGAAAGCCTCAAACGCATCCTGTCAAACCAACCATGGATTCCTGTTCGAGACCAACCGCCTGAGATTGTAGAAACCAGGCATGCGTTGCTACGACCCGAATCAACGCTCCGTGGCCGCTTCAAAACTGTGCCGAGATCTCTATTGGAAGCTCATCACGGGCAACTTGCAGGACGAATTTTCCTAGAAAAAATGGGGTGCACTGTAAGGTCAGTGGTCTTTATTTCCTGGTTTCTGAAAATTCACTGGTCGACGTTGTAGCCCATCCATCGAGACCTTGCTGAGCGAGCTTGAGGTGCTCGTCGAGCGCCCAAATCGAAACGGCGAAGTCTTGAAGGAGGCCATGGAGATTTTGAAAGAGATAGGTCCGATGCTCCCGGGCTGTTCCGAAAGCGACTACGAGCGCATTTCCGTCCCTGGGAAGGACGGGGTCTTACATCCCATTGCCCAAGTCTATTTCGTTGACTGTGCATCCGACTTCCTTCCTGAAACGGGATTTCCTGTTCATCCGGCAGTATCCGAATCGCTTGCACGTGAACTTCAGGTTCAATTTCTAAGCTCTCTCGAACTCGGTGAAGACGACGACGACGACGACTTGCAGATGGGTGAAGACTTTACACAGCGGGTTGAAAGTGTCTTGAAGGACTATGACGTTCAATACGCGCTGAACGAATTTCTGGCCAACGCTATCGATGCTAAAGCGACCAAATTTTCCGTTATATTGGACGAGAAAATCCATGAATGCTCGAAGGTTTTAGCGCCTGGCCTTTCGGATCTACAGAGAAGACCGGCGTTGTTCTTATTCAACGATGCAACGTTCAGTGAAGCTGACTTCCGTGGTTTAAGAAAGGTGGGACAAGGTGGCAAACGCTCAAATCCAGACAGCATTGGACGGTATGGCCTTGGCGCATTGTCTTTGTTCCATTTCACAGATGTAACTATGTTTCTTTATTTGTAACTTCAAATACTCACTAAATATCGTCCAGGTGGTTCAAATTGTCTCTGATCAGTACTTCCTGATCCTGGATCCATCTGGTACTCATCTTCCACCGGTGGGAAGGCCCAGAACTTCACTTCGAGGCGCATTTCGGACGTGGTTCAGTGCGACTTCCGTATCTTCTAATAATTATATACACTCAACTTATAACAGGCGCTATCCCGATCAGCTCTCGGCATTTGATTCAATCCCTGGCTTTTCTAAATACAACTCATCTTATCCTGGGGTATGTGATACTCTGTAGCATCGGGCCCATCTTTGACTGTCGGAATACCTCTTCCAGACTCTGTTCAGGCTTCCTCTACGAGAAAAACCCAGCGTACTTTCTTCAGCGGTGCTGAGAGTGTCGGATTGTTTGAATCTTCTCAATGGTTCATATTTTGGACTCGCAAGAGATGCTCTGTACTTCACATCCCTGGGGGAGGTTTCCGCTTCCCAACGGCCATCGATTGTACGTTTTCTTTTGTTCCTTATGTCAGGACTGATCATATTTTTGTGCTCAAGGGTCGCAGCACTTTTCTTTGGTCGGTTGTTGCCATAGATCTCCAACAGAAAGGAATCTTGACCACGAGATCGTTTCTGTGCAAGCCCGCATCCGTGACTCCCCATCATCCTGCAGCAGTGGCTGGTTACGAAATCAACCATACCAGTGTCTTCTGTCCCTTCTGACTACAACTCTGTCCTTGTGGGGATGAGCATACGCGAGAGCCAAGTCGGACTAGTTGTTCGAATGGCCCTTCTTTTAGAAGATTCGGTTAAAGAAGCCACCGCACCTCATCTTAGACTCCCACGGCCAGTTCCGAGTCCTCACTTTCTCTTCTCCACCTTGCGTCTTCCGGTTCAGACCTCGTATCGCACATATCTCCGCACAATTCGCCACTTCTCGGACCGTAGGAGTATTCGCCTTGACCCCCCAGACGGGTCCGGCAATCGCATTCCCCAGGCGGCATTTAATAAATGGATTCTTGATACCCTCGTACCGCCTCTCTATATTTCAACCATCCAATATGCCGCCAACGCGAGGAATCGTAAACCTATGAATCCTTTTCCATGGTGGCCCATTGACGATAACGATCATGACGACTCCATATCGCGAGTAATTGTTCAGGCCTTTTATGATTTGGTTCCCAAGTCGTCGGTACCCATCTGCTACACAGTCACAAGGGAATTGATTGCGCCAACCGATGCCGTGTTTTCCGCAGACCGAACTCCCTGGAGAGTTCAAGATGTGTTGCGGAGACTCCAAACACCGAATTTTGTCGAGCTTCCGTTCGCAATTCACAGGCTTGTCGTCAAAGCTTCTGGATCGGACCAGCTGCGTTTCGTTGAACCCGCATTCGTGCGGAAAGTTCTTGAATCTAGATCAAACAAGCTCGCCACATTGTTCAACGTGAAGGAGCACAATGGCATTCCCATCCCGACGATAGATGCTGTCTTGTTATTCCTCTTGAAGGGAGCGATTCCTGTATCTGGTCTCCCGCTCCTCGTCACCGCGGACGGAACACTTACTCATGGGAATTCTCGACAACCGATCAAGTATGTGTGCAAAGGCAACGTGCCGGACAACGACATTTTTTGGCGCAGCCATTTTCTGCATGAAGATATGGACGCAGAAACACAAGATCTCCTTGTCCAATGCCCAGATATGAATGTGAGGCTGTTCGATGCCGCCGGCGTTCTGGCGCTTGTGAAGGAATACATTGCCTCACAACCCCGCTGTCATCATTCCCCAGAAATTCAACACTGGATTGCGAGATTTTGGGAGGCGTACATTCACCTGCCCGGTCCCCCTACACCAAGCTCCCTTGATCCATTCCCTTTAATCTCGACCGCTAGCGGGGAATACATATCCCTGGAATACTGCCGCAGAGACGACGTCATAACTGAACCATTTGGACGTTCTGCTCTTGTCTCTGCCATGGGGAGGATGAATCTTCATTTCTGTCGAATTCCGGAACCATTGCGCACATCGTTTGATAAACCGTTCAACCTGGAGTCATTTTTAAAAGCTATCCAGTTCAAATCATATCCATTCGATTTCCTCTCGCATGATGAGACTCGCGAGATCGGCAGTTGGATTCGGTCGAACGTCTACGCGTGTACAAGCCCTGAATCCAGAAACGTCGTCAAAGGTCTGCCAATATGGGAAGCTCGGCAAAACAACAGGATCGTTTTAATCGAAGCCAGTCGCTTGGAAATGCTCCCCAATCATGGCCTCAATGCAGAAATATTTGACGGGTATGCGAGAGCTGAAGTCGCAATCGCGAATTTTGACCGTGAACTGCAAACTGTTCTTTCCTGGCCTCCGCAAAATCCAACCATGACCTCAGAACGGCTCGCCCAGCTTTTAGTTTTCCCTGATACTCTCGATGGTTCCAACATGGACAGTTACTCGACCCTGCTAAGAGCGTTTCTGAACTTCGGAGGCACAGGGACGATCCCGGTGCCAGATGGCAATCTCCGATTGCGGCAGGTAGACGGCCTCTACGATCATTCAAATGAGCTGTTTTCAGCAGCCCTGCAGAGCCTTGAACGCGGCCTGTTCTTGCATCCAGATTTCCGACACATGCACCAACAGTTGCGTGCAAAGGGCTTGCATTTCGAGGTCGATTGGCAGTCATTCCTCCTTTGTGCCGAAACCGTCCACGACGATATCACAACTCGGTACCTTTCTGAATCTGACATCATCGCTACTGGCAGGGCTGAAGCCGTGTACGGATTCTACAACTCAAGCCTCCCAAGAATCGTGATGACCAACGCCAGCAGATGGAGTCAGCTGAACGGGTTGCGCTTCATACCTCGAAATGGAAACCGAAGCCCATCTTCGTCTTATATCACAGACACATATTGCGAGCGTCTTCCCCAAATAGTTACTCCTTCTCAGATTCTTCAACGGAAATACGAGCAAATTGCCTGGACCCAGCGCGCTCTATGTGAAGAGGAGCCGACGGGATTGCTAATCGCACTGAATAAGTCGCTTGGAATTCCGACTGCGGCGGAAGTGGTAAGTGTACCAGTGTGCCTTCTGCATTCGCGATCGGTGCTTGACCATATCTGCAGGTTAATCATCTTGCGATTTTGGCGCTGCAGGTTGCGCCTGAACACCCTGGAAATCGAACGCTGCTTCAGCAAATCCGCGAAACATATAAATGGCTCAACGAAAACAAAGACGCGGCCAGGGTGTATCTTCTATGTACATCGGGAGCCCTTTTCCTGAACGTCGATGATCCCAGCACTGATCCTTGGGAATGGCGGACAGCAACAGAGCTCTTATTCGACATCGAATATGATTGGCCTGAGACAAACACGTTCAGAGTGCGCGAATTCCTTCAAGATCATCGTCCTTTATTGCTTGCGGCCGGAGCAGGCAGTGAACACGCCGTGGATTACAGGCCGAAGATGAAGGCCCAAGATGGCAATGCCTTGCGAGACGCGTTCCATGCCATGCGGAAAGCGGGGCAATTAACGGATGTGGTGCTCATGCCAAATGAGCCGATGGACGAGGCGGACGACGTCGACAGACTGCGGGCTCATTCTACCTACCTCGCTGCAGCAATCCCGCACGTGCGAGATGGACTTTTGGGTTGGCGTGAGGGTAATTCAGGGAACTACTCGTTCCCTGGTACATACTTTGGAGCACGCGCGGTCCTCGGCAAGTAAAATGGTGTTTTGTTACTGCCCATGCTGACCTCATTAAAGATTTTATATACACTGGAAGGATCGAACCCAATCCAGGAGAGACCGGCGACGGCCACATGACTCTTCTGCGAGATCTGCTGGAATTGCTAGGAGGTGCGGACGAGTGGGATATGCCCGAGTTGAAGGATGAGATCGGCAGGCTTATCAAGGAATGGAGGTTGTTGTCGCGGGATACATACTGGATGAGTGAGTCATGCTCTAACCTTCGCGAGCTAAGACTCACACGTTTCAGTTATCAAGGAAGCCGAGAAGTATCAAGCTACGTCCCTTCTGGAGTATTGCCAGGAGTGGGGAATAAAGAACCCAAAATCGGTGCGACGGAATATGGAAGAGGAGGATCTTGATTCAGAGTAGTGGATGTTACTCTTTCTGCCATCTTGTATGATATTATGTACAAAGAGCGGTCGATCGCAAAGGTCCGAAGCCAAATCGATTTTTTCCCCCGCAAAGCGGTAACACTGTCATCACGTGGACACGAATTGGAACAATTGCGCAAGCAATTATTGTCTACAGGTCTCGTCGGTGGGTTTAAGACCATTTGAGACGGCTCACTATGTCTTGGCACCGTACGAACTGAGGGACAAAATATAAATAGACCATATATCATTTGCAGAGACATTCTTACAGCGCAACATAGCCTCAACATTCGCGACTGAAGAATTAATAGCGTCAAAGCAAGACGTTCAACAACGGTGTTTAATTGCGAAGGTCCAAGTTTCGAAAGCGGTGTTGCTTCAATTGCTCGTCGTGGCCTTTCCTAGCGCTTTGATATGTTGGCCCATCAATTTCGGCGCGTCTTACCCAAAGCGCGGGCCATTTAACGCGTTGTTTGTCTTTCTTTTTCTTCTTACGCGTTTTGTCTTTGTCGCAACGCACCCCTCTTATTGTTCGCTCCCAATTTGGGGAAAACAAAATGTCCACGCAAACCTCGAAATCAGAGGCCAATGGTTCCTTCCACGCCATTTCGCCCGGAAATCCGCCTTCCGAAGTGGATGCCACTGCAGAGAGCGCGAAGAAACGCAAGAGGGATCAGTTAGAAGAGCCTCCAAAGGCAAACAAACAGCGAAAGCGGCCGGAAAGCGCGTGGTGCCCGCTATGCCACCTAGGGTAAGTACTCTCGTCCAATGTTCGTTCTAAAATGCTCACCTCAGAACAGGTTTACGGAACTCAGCTCCCGCAACAACCACATCGGGATACACAGATGCTTTAAGGCTGCGAAAAGACGCGGGCAGATTCCAGAAAGCATGACCTTCGGGTCTGAATGGGAGGAGCTTTTCTCAGATCGGAAGAGGTCGTCCTCATCGAACAGGCTCGTCCATCTCAAGGATTCTTCCCAGCGGTTTGCAGCTGCGGAGGGCAAAGAGTTGCCCAGAGCCTCCGTTGCTGGTCCCAGTAATAGGGCCCCCCATGCGTCCGTCGCCAGTGCGTCTCCAGAAGAAGGTTGGAAAAGCGAAATCCCACCTTCGGGGTCTCATAATTCCTTGGATGGGATCCCAGCTTCTGATGCCACCGTCGCCACTTCGATCCCCAACTCGGACATGATATTTCGTCGGCGTAAGCACGTTCGGCCGGCGGCTTGGTCCAAGGAGACTGCCGCATCGCAGTCCTCACTCGGGAAATCCTCGCACCCGGAGTCTGCCATGCTTTCTGGAACTGGTCGCTTGCCTGATCAACCTTTCTATCCACCCATCGCGCACACGGCCCTTCAGAGGAGTGTATCATATCCAGCTCCGAGCCGGGATCAGCAGTGGAGGTCCGCCTTTGAGAGGATCATGACGGAGCCTCTCAATGTTTCCCGCTCGATGTCGACGTCACAGCAGAC
Source organism: Mycena leptocephala (assembly GCA_029378395.1). Classification (NCBI taxonomy): domain Eukaryota; kingdom Fungi; phylum Basidiomycota; class Agaricomycetes; order Agaricales; family Mycenaceae; genus Mycena; species Mycena leptocephala. Next base: position 54,397 of record JARJLF010001348.1, read on the forward strand.
ACCTCAGAAGCATTCGCAGCTCCAACCTTCTGCGTCGTTTGGGGGACATGACGCTGGGTCTGCCCGCCGTCCGCACGAGACATCCATAGCGTCCGGGAAAGCGGCCTTCTCTTTCCACCAGCCCTATCCAACTGGAACTGGCGATCCTCGAAGCATGCATGGGATGGGACGGAGTGTGGCGGCCTCTCAAGCGCATCTTCATTACCAGTCTCAGCCATCTCAAGCCGGGCAATTCCAGTCCGCAGCGGGTCCTTACCAAGCTTGGTCCAGTCCCGACCCTTATGCGCGGATGGACACACCAAATCCATATCCGGGAAACGCTTCCAGCCAGCTTTACTATCCTGGGGTGATCCAATCGACGCCAGCCTCGCTCAGCACATACACGCGCACCAGCACGCCGTCCCAGCCTGGATCGTCACAGATTGTGTACGCGCCGACCCATCATACGCCTGAAGACGCGTCCAGCCAGATTTCCTACCCTCAGGGACCAGAGATCCAGGCGACACCAGGTCCGGTGGGCTCCGCGTGGAATGTATACGGGCCGGGGAATGGTGGGCTCCTCAGGATCCCTTTCGATCTCGCGCAAACCCATCGTAGTGAGGTCCCCGCGGGGCCGTCGTCGAGTGGGTATGCGGTAGAAGACGAGAGTGGAGTCTTGAACGAGCAGATGTGGAGTCAAGAATTCTTGTATGGGATGCATTCGTACGCGACGCCCGATGCGCCTCAGGGACTTTCAGGTTCAGGGCTTTTCCCAGCGGAGTTCGCTCAGGGCGAACGTTCGGCAGAGATATTTGAGACGGCGCAGGAAGGCACTGCGCTCAAAGAGTACCACTCCGAACCCAATCCGTCGGAATTAGTCGAATCTATTGTGTATCCGACAGACGACCCTCCTGCGCTGTTCGAAGAGCACACACAGACGCCCGACCATTCTGCCAGTTCTCCCCCAGAAGTCGAAGACAACGGCCCAGAGCCGGAAGGACCGCAGATGTCGTATCTCGAGGAGATCGATATAATCACTGGCACGGCGTCGGGCACGTATTGGGGCACCCCGGATTGGCCGACCAATGCTTCCCCCTCCGGGGATTCCACGACGTCCAGCGGTCTCGGACCTGATACGCCATCGGACACTTTTGAAGAACTCGCGACGGGGAAGGCGGAGGGCTGGGCTGAAACAGGCTTGTCGCAAGAGTTCGGCGAGCTTGGATTCATCTATACGCCGGAGAATGCGACGACAAGTCCTTGGTATTTGCACGGACCGGGGGGTCACTGAGGAAGGATATAAGATTGAGAGAAGGACAATGGACGCGATGTACTTACAATACACAGGAATGTACAATATATTGATTCTGATTCAAAGACTCGTTGGATGGCTGCTAGTTCAGCCGCTCACTTGAGCACGGCCGCATCAATGCACATCTTCGGATCTGGTACTGCGGCATACGCCTCGACGATGTCTTTATCCATCCGCTCCCACTTGCGCAGCCGGTCCACGCTCTTGGGGTCGAGGTCAATGACCGTCGCGGTGCCGTCCGGGACGCGGACGATGACGGAGCAGTCCTTGAATGTAGCGGAGAGGAGGTATGCGAGGACGTGGTAGCGTAGGTGCGCAACGGTGGCGGGCGGGGAGGGGAGGGAGCCGCAAGGTACGTAGAGACGAATTGTGTCCATTCGGCGATCGTCGGATCTGCGCCGACGGGCGCGAGATTACAGATGTTGGCGAGGCCCTCAATGTCTAGCGGGTCCAGGGTCCGCTGAAGACGTGAGAGGGTGTGCAGCACAGGGGTGTTCATAAGGACCGGAAGTAGTGCCGCTGTTAATACTTCCTTAGGGTCCACGATGTCGTTTATAATACCTACGATGGATAGTTGCTACGACATGTTGAGTGGAGCAGAAAAACCGCAGAAAAAGAAACGCACCTCTGCAGGGAGGATCCTCCTTCCGCGAACAAACACCTTGAAGTTGTTGATTGTTCCATCACTGCCTAACCACGCGTCCCATAGACTGTTGAGCGCCGTCTTCATACGCGACTCGTCGCCCGAGAATAGATCCAACGGACAGTAGTCTAATGAAGTCTTTTCCCCTTGCTGTGCCTTCAGATGCGAATGCATACAGAATCTGCATGTCCGGGTCTTGATAGGGCGCGTCGCATCCGAAAGGTACGTCGGAGACGGTATGAAACCCCATTTTGGCTGCATAGGTCAGTGCATGAACCTGTAAGGAATAAGGGACGCACCTTGATCTCGACTGCAATTCCTTCGCCGCCAACGAGGCCAGTAGCTAAAAGGCCCCGCGGCCGCTTCACATCGATGCAGTCTTTCCCTCTGCGCTCAAGTGACCGGTGAGGCTCACATTCGGCGGAAAGTGTTTCTAGCCATGCTCCAGTATCCGCCCCCACGACAATAGGCCAGAGGCGTGGAAGATGCGCTGGAGGTATCAAACGTTCTAAGCATTTCGTCTGATATTCAATTGTCGGAAATTCTTCGTTTCCTGAGTCTTGCTCTTTTTCCCTGCCTACCAAGGGACATTTCCTGAGGCGTAGGGCGGTTCCGTCAAAGAGCGGGTTTGTGGGCCCCTTGTACGCGAACACAATGTTAGCGCCCCCTTCCGAGATATACGACCAGTCCGTTGGCAGAGTGTCTGTGAGAGACATCTTAAAGCATTTACTTCAAGGATCTTTCAAGGTGGCCAGTACACTGAGTAGTATAAAAGGGGGGGGAACAACTGAGAGGCCATCAAACGAGGCGCGTTTCAGACCCCGACCGTGACCCTTCTTTCCTCTTACTTCCATCACTTAAAATCAATTCGGAGGCTAGAACGCGTCTAGTTGGTCTCCCTGAGGCAGACGGAATACCAGAAGCGGCACAAACTTCGTGAGCTCAAGATACTGGTCAGATCAAGGATATCCTGAGGCACGAAGGTTGGTTCTGCCTCTGGAAGTCTAGTCAACATTTTTTATTTCGGATTCCTGGAGCTCCCTGGGCTGAGCCGTTCATCGAGTACAATCCCCAATAATATATATCAGCTTCCACCAAAATCAAGAGACTGGAGCCTTAGTCCGATCGAATGCTCAACCGCTCGGCAGGCGTACTATGGGGAAAACTTTGTCGTCTTCCAGGAGCCCTTTCGCTTCCTCCCGGCCAGCTTCCCAGTACAAGTGACCCAGCTGCTGTAACCTCCGATAGGAGTAACCTATCGCTCACTCTATCCTAATGCTCAGCAAAGGGGCTCTTATGTCCGTTACACATTGTCGACACGAGCCATGAGGTCAAATTGTCTGCCGTCACTATCTTCTGCACATTCTCTCATTACAACTCGATCGTCAGAAGCGGCCGGTGTACTCATCCTGGGGTACGGTTTTTACAACGTGTGGACGTATCAGGTTGGGTGTGGCCCACGGTATCGTACCAGAGGATGATGATCACATCGTGCAAAAATTCCCAGAGCGTCGGACCCACCATTTTCCTTTTGGACGAGGACTATATTGAAAGACGGCCTATTCTAGGCATTCACAGGGAGTTGGGCTCCGGTACTGAGGAACATCATATAGCCCTCTATGTGTTGAGCTATTTCAGATTCCAGAATATTAATCTCTATTTTAGCTTTCTCTTCATTTGTAAGTAGTTGGATGAGATATGATAAGAATTGTGAAAGCATGGGTTTCTTAAAATTGAATGATCCTATTTTTCCGGTTCAATTGTCGCGTTCAGCATTGTGCGCTAGACCGGTGACCGATCTGTCTACGGGACAAACTGTCGGTAGACAGACCGGTCGATCTGGTCTTAAATTTGAATGACAAGCGGCGGCACCGCCACAACGCGTCATTCTGTGCGTGAAAGTCACGTTTGATGCCCCGGACTTTGCCGAAGGCACCCCAAAATCCATGCACAGAACGCAATTTATGGGATTTCAACATGATTACAAGGCCTGGAAAGATATACGAGGCATTTTCTACCGGTAAAAATTTTGTCGAACTTTTTCAGCCAATTCCAGATGCTTCTACCCAGTATTTCACATAGTTACATCGATATTTCACCAGTATCCCGGGATAAAGCCTCAAATAAAATTACCATGATCAACATGATGTATATTATTCCAGCTTCAGACACTATCTCAGTCTAATCAATCTTGGAAACCTCAGAACATGCGTTTTGGGGTGCCTTCGGCAAAGTCCGGGGCATCAAACGTGACTTTCACGCACAGAATGACGCGTTGTGGCGGTGCCGCCGCTTGTCATTCAAATTTAAGACCAGATCGACCGGTCTGTCTACCGACAGTTTGTCCCGTAGACAGATCGGTCACCGGTCTAATTGTGCGCCGGTCCAAGCGGAAATACGCAGACTTGTTTACTTATGTATGGCAACACCATTACTACGTCACAGCAAACAACTCACGCGCCAGCACGCGCCACTGGCCAGCTTCCACATGTCTTCCTTCCTGACCCTGTTCTGCTGCTGTGGCCACCATCGCGTACCGGACGAGGACAGCGTAGATGAGAACTCACATCTTATTCCTTCCAATTTGGAGTCTGCGCCGTATGTCGCCTTTGTCAAAAAGAAAAAAGTTACCTCCTGATCATGAGACCCCCGAAGTCCAAGAGTAGTCTTCACAGACCATCAGAGAATACAGGAAAGGTTAGTGACTATTGTCCGTGCGAAGGAACGGTGCGTAATTGCCTTTTCTGTCCATCATACGCGTTATTTACCCGAGTCGAAGGAAAATGGTGAATGTAAATTCGCAAATCCCATTCAACCTCCACAATCGGGTCATTACCCCCAATCCTTCGCTATCCCGTTCTGTTTCTCTATCCACAGGACGGCATGACCACACCAACGCCGTGGCCTCGACGTTCGACGCACGAGAGCCTTTGACTGTACAACTCCGATCACCTCCGTCGCCACTAGGCTCCGGAAGAAATGCGTCGCATTCGAAATCTCGGTCTATATCTCTGACGCGTAATCATTCTGACCGTGACGGAGATCCTCCTAACCCAATTTTGAATGTTCGACTCGTGAACACGATTCAAACAAATTTACCGCAGCGAGTGGGACGACCGCGATACCGAGCGTATGGCTCTCCTTCATCCACGGAGTATCCAAGGGCCACGGAGGCTCGCCCTCCGGAAGAGCCTACTCATCAGTCCGTTTCAGCATCCGACGCGTCACCAGTACGTTCCTTATTCTTTGTTTAGTACATGAGTCTAACGGTAACAGGCATCTTCTGTCCCACCACCTCCCCCGATTAAACCGCTGGACGAAATATGCTTGAGTTGGGGCGACTCTGACTCCTGATTTGGTTGTCGTCGTCTCCCAACTTGCTGCATTCCGCCCATATTTTATTTCAGGCGCCGATGCGCGGAGCCAGGCCAATTTCTAATGCTTGATGCCTCGCGTCTCCCGTCCTATTCGGGTTCACGGCCGTCCGCGACGGGTGAACCAACGTAAACCTATAGCTACCACTCCCGAGTACTTAATCCATTAGATGCGTAACGTCCTTCTGCGTGTCTCCTCCCAGGCAGCTACGATCCTAAATCGAAGGTGTTTCATTCTGCATCTTAAATCCATCCCTGTATGAGCATCAGGCAACGCTGGTGGTTCCTTTGAACCTGAACCTGAGGTGGGTAATTAGCACTCAAAGGTTAATTGTAGTCACATCTTAGGTTTAACGTAACCCACATAAGTCTTATCTCATCAGTACCTTGGAATGGTGCCACTCCGGATCTATTATAGGCACTCAGAGAAGACTCGGAAGAGGTTTCAGATCGAAAAGGTCTCGCTTCCGAATTCGGCAGTATGCCAAAAAGAATACATAAAGGCTGCCGTTCCTTTGGCCGACATATTAATTCTTCTCGTCTCCCCCCTCCACTATTGAGCTGAGAGCGCTCTGCCCTTGTATACTGATTTTCGCGAATGGATTGGTCTCTTCTTCTATCAGCTACTGCCTTGGGCTTGGTGCGTACGCAACTATTGCTTCTGGAGTCGCGTGTTGATTTACTTGGACTGTCAGATAAATCACACTTTCTTTCATAAATATGAGCCGCCAAGTGCGAACACTCCAGCTATATTTCTAGTGCTCGAACCCGTAGCTTTACTGCTCCTCCTCGGAGGGGGGATTTCGGCCGTTCGTCTGTTGTGCAGCTACGGCGTGTTCCTGGCTTCATTGAGTCTGTCAATTGTTACGTACCGCCTTTCACCCTTTCACCCTCTGGCGCAATACCCCGGACCAGCTATCGGGAAGGCAACAAAATTGTGGGGTTTGTGGATCGCGTCGCGGGGACACCAGTATCTTTATTTCAAGAAACTCCATGATACGTATGGGCCGTATGTTCGGACAGGTCAGTTTTCATTCAGTGGTTCATAAGGAAGACAACCGTTCATAATGATATAATTTATCCCAGGCCCTAATGAAATCTCCGTCATCGACGCCCACGCTGTTGTTCAGATTTTAAACTCTGGTGGCCTCGACAAGGGCCGGTGTCAGTGTTGACCAATCTTGACAGCGAAATTTATTGATATCTCCGCAGTTTACGAAGGCGGACGACACAGTGCTACCCCGCCCTCAATTGTAGGACTGACCGGCCCAGCTCACACCGAGAAACGCCGAGTATGGAATCGCGCGATGACTTCTTCTTCGCTTCGCGAATACGAGCCATTGGTTGTGAAACGCGCTAGCCAACTAGTCTCGCAACTGAGGAAGCAAAATGGAACCGTTGATCTGGTATCTTGGTTCGACTTATTTGCGTAAGGCTTATCTCTTCGTACCATAGTATGCGCCGCTGATCGTTCTTAGACTCGACTTAATGGGCGATCTTGCGTTAGAAATTCACCTTGTATGAGATGGGCTCTCTGACGCTGTCAACATTTAGGTTCGGTGGAGGTTTTGAAATGCTGCGGGACGGGAAGGATACGGATGGAGTGGGAGAACGAATCCGAGGGTTTATGAAGTAAGTGACCGCATTCATCATCAACGGTGTCCTAACAATACAAAAGGTCATCTTGCCTTTCTGGTCAAATACCCTGGATAATAGCGACGCTCCACCTATTTCCTCAGGTTGGGCAAATCATACAAGATTTCAACGACTTCGGCCAAGGCCTCGCGATTCAGCGCATGAAGAATGGCGCAGTGGGTACAAAGGATTTGTGGTATCATCTGGCAAGTTGTTTCACTCATATGCGGATATGGTCTAAACCTCTTCGCTACTTCTTTCCTAGGCTGATGAAGGCGGTTTCGAAAAAGAACGGCCATCTCTCGAAATTTCGGCCGCTGACGGCATAGTAGCTGTTGTTGCGGCGTCGGACACAACAGCCTCTGCAATGAGCAGCCTCGTCTGGTTTTTGCTGTCTAACCCTGAGTACTATCGGCGTGTTCAACTGGAGCTAGACACGGTATTCATTGACGGGGACGACCTCTTTGATGTTCAGAAGCACGCGCAGTTGCAGTTCTTATCTGCATGCATGTCAGTACTTCAAGTTCTCTTTCCTTCCACGCTCTCGAGCTCATCCTCAACAGAGACGAGACGTTGCGGCTTCGCCCGCCTCTGCCCACCAATGGTACCAGACAAATTCACCTCAACCAGCCTGGAAGAGATATTGCCGGAAGGTATTTTCGTTCCAAATATATTAAAGTTATCATTAACTCCCACGACTAGATTTGTCCCTCCGGGGACCAGCATATATACGCCAGCCTACTCCTTGCACCGCAACCCCGAATACTTCTTCCCGTCCCCCGACCAGTTCGTCCCCGATAGATGGCTTCCCGGGTCGAAATTCGAGCGGCACGACACGTCCGCTTCATCCCTTTCTCATTGGGTCCGATGAACTGTGTCGGCCAGAAATTCGCGAAGCGCGAGATGCTGATGGTGCTAAGTGTCTTGTTCAAGTCCTTCGACCTGCGGTTTGCGGACGGGTTTGATCGTGAGGCGTGGCCGACGCATATTCACGATTTTTCGTTACCACGCGCGGCCCTATGTCCGTAAATCTGACCCCGCGTGAACCCGCGCGATAATTCCTTTGGAAAAGGTACATAGTCGTGTAATAATATTCATTGCAGCCGTTTTCAGAAGTTACGGGTTTTACGGAAGACTGGTGCTCGTTTTGTGCTTCCTGTTGTTTACGCTGTGGAGCGAGCTCCACCGGCCAGCAACGCCTCGCCCGAATTGATTTATCATCCTGCAACCACCCATGGGTATCAGTAGATAGCCGTTTTCAAAATTGTACGGGTTTACGAAACGGTGTCGATTTGTGCTTACCTTTACCACTGCACGGCGTCATGGCTCACAAATCCAACAGATTCGGTTCAGCTTTTCCTTCGTACTACTTCCCACCACATTCTCTAACCAGCTCCAATTATACTATTGTTCGGACACTGTCTATTCGTTGTTCATACGCATCCAGTACATCGTCCCAACTCAACCCTAGCCATGCTCTATCTTGCGCTTGTCGGCCGGCCGCAATAAATTGTCGCAAAGTTCCCTGCGTCAAAGAAACATCCCGCAGGTCGATTTTATCTTCATCAATAATTCTTTCAATCCCCGGAAGATGCTTTCCGCCGCAATTGCATGCTGCAGAATCTTCCATCCCTTTTCGCGTATCTCTCCGCCTTTCGCCCAAAACTTCGAAGCTTTGTCTCGATCCTTCTGCGCTCTTTCGTCCGCCCAGATCCGCATAGATGGTAAATGGTCCTTTCCGATCAACCCGCGTCTTTGATGAGTTGCGTCGTTCAGGAAGACGCATTCCTCCGAATCTGGAATCAAACAGCAGAGGGTCTCGATCAAGCTGCCCTTGTTGACCTGCTCCCGAATTCTGTCTCGGTGAGCAAGGTGGCATCATATTGGCCCTTGTGCTGGCTCTTTTGAAACGGGGATGTGGAAGAAGCTGGGTCCGCTACGACGATGAGGAGGTCGTAGTCGCTTTTCGCAGAATGAGTTCCCCAGAGCCTGGATCCAATGAGATAGACGCTGTGGACTTTGGTTGGTATTTGGAGCGCCTTCAGGAGGGAAGAAATATTGGGTTGAGCCATGGCTTGAAAAAATCGAGGTTGCGTTGTGAAGGTTGTAGTCAACGGGTCTGGATGAGTCATTCCATCAGCGGCGCTAGAACGGCTCCGGTGCTTCAACGGTGCTTGATTGGTTTCCGCGGGCGTGACTTGAAGGAAGGACTAAATTGCAGGCCGGCCTCAGGCTCTTGTTCAATGGCACGTCGTTTCAAGACTTTCGACGCGTGAATTTGGGGGGACCGAAAAAAAAGGTTCCTCGTCCAAAAGTTTCAGGACGCAAGAGAGCTCGAAAAATATACCACCGAAGTAGAACACGATTTCGACGGAGTTTGAACGGAGTCAAAAGACGGAGTTCAACTTTCAACTTGAACGTGAAAATTCAACATTCCCACACGTGATTCTCGCGTGACGTCATCACGCGCGTCATACTTATATTCGCGTCTTATAGTCGACTCTCTCTCTTTCGACCAACACCATGCCTCTACCCAGGTACCTCAATCCAATGACCGCCATTAAGGCGGTCTGGAGAGTTTGCTACATTCTGGTCCAGTATATCATTATTGCATTATTCAAAGCCCCACCTCCGAAAAGTCCTGACGAGCCTCGTAATCCATACGGGCGAGTTGCTGTTATCGGAGCAGGTACTTTTATTCTCCTTCCATCTTATATATCTATTCACTCCTCGGTAGGATTGACCGGTGTATCTTCTGCAGCGTTCGTTATGTGTTTTTATTATTATCCGTGTTGAACTCATCTCTCGCGTAGACATTGCATATCCCACAACTTCGAGGTTGTCATTTTTGAAGCCACTCCTCGCTCTGGGCTCGGTGGAATTTGGTCCCACGTCAACTCCACAAGCGGCCTTCAGCTCAACTCTCACCTTTATCGCTTCCACCCTGCTGTTCTTTGGCGGCACGGCGTTTCCTTTGCGGGATGAAATCCTCAGCGGTGCGGTTTCATGCTTCGCTTAGTCTCCTGAAGTCTAATTTGTGTGCAGAAATTACCAGGATTTGGAAAGAATACCAACTTGAACCCCGGACTCGCTTTGAGGTGGGTTATTCGAAAATGTGTATGACATCAACTCACTCGACACAGACGCCTGTGACTTCAGTGAAACGTGTCGAATCTGAATCCGGAAGCCACCAATGGGTCATCAACGACGGTGCGGATGACCCGTTCGACGCTATCATCGTTACTGTCGGGACCTGCGGGAAGCCCAAATGGATTCACCTAGACGGAATGCCCAAAGGAGTGGGCGAAGGTGCGTTGCATTGGAGAAGGTGCCCGCGTTTCCAGAATCCATGTAGATTCAGATTCCGAAGCTTCCGATAAAACCAAGCAGCAGACGGATGTGTTCACGAACCCAATTATCCACTCGTCGGAGTTAGATTCAGACGCGGTTTCGGAAGAAACCATCAAAGGTAAACTTCCGATGCTCTGAACTGATCACTATGGTTTAAAAGTTCAATAGGCAAAAAGGTGGTAGTGATTGGAAGCGGCGCTAGTGGAGTCGAGGCTGTTGAAACCGCTCTTCAGCGCGGAGCAGGCGAGGTCGTGATGATTGCCAGAACAGACAAATGGATTATTCCGAGGTACGATCTCTGAACTGCCTTGATCGCAATTTTAACGCCATATGCAGGAATATATTCTTCGACACTTTCTTAGCATGCCAGCCCTTTGGGAGAGAAATGCCTTTCAGGTTTACCCCCTGCCGTCGTCGGTTTCTTCTCGTTGAACAATATTTAGCTTCTTATGGGAGGCATTCCTCAAACAATGGCAATATCATGGCGTCAAAGATCTCGTTCCTGCCCACACCGGTCTCTTCGAAGGCACTCCTGTACGTATTCTCTTTATAGTTTTAACTTACACTCATCCCTTTCTTTATACAGGTCGTGAACGACGAATTCCTCGGACATGTCAGGAATGGAAAGTGTAAATATGTGCGTGGGGACCCCGTCCGGTTGGCCTCTTCTGGCGTCCTCACCAACCTCCGGGAACGCGACACGAAACCCGGATCCGATGGCACCAAAGAGGTATGCCGAAGTCGAATCGTCCAATTTTCTATTCACATTTGCTTGCAACAGACGATCGATGCAGAAGTCATCGTCCTGGCCACTGGTTTCGAAAGGCCGACGATTTCGTTCTTGGACGACTCGTTGTTCCCCGAAAACTACCAGGTGGGCTTGAATTGGAGCTGGATTTTGCATGATGCCAATAGTTGGGTTCCCACAGCGCCCGGATTTATACCTCCAAAACTTTTCGACTGAGGATTGGTCGGTTCTCATGACCAACTCTTCATACATGAGCGCGATCGGTCGGTTCCTTTTATCGGTATCCATTATATTCTGTCTAATCTCTTTGTGTAGGTACCGTGTAAGTGACCTGGTTTATCCAACAGAGTCGCCAGCTGAACTTTATCGTGGATGTAGCGGCCACTTGTACGTCTTCTCCCGATTTCGTCTTAAGCGATGAAGGCTGACTGCTTCGGATTAGCCACATAGGAATATGTGAGGGCTAATACTCGAATTATTGATTCCATGCTGAATTCTATACCAGACACTCGTATCCTACTCACTCTACTGTTGGACGAAAATGCCCGCCCTCGACTAAGGACATGAAGCTGTGGGTCGACGTCGTCCGCTTCATGAAGCGCGGGCTGCCGGGGGTGCACTTGGCTTTTCACCTATGCGGAACTCAGTCAGTCGTTGCATAATTTAGTAGCATGCCGCGCTTACTCATTCTTCAAATAGCGATTTGGGTGATCATGTTCCATTCCTGCGCCTGGACAGACTGCGCTGGTTCTTTTTCATCCTGTTTGGATGGGGTGTCCATGTGAAGGAGAGAAGCAAGGAAGAAGGCGGAATTCCGATGATAAAGATCCAGAAGGAGAAGGTACATTAAATGCCAGAAGGGACAGTACGTCGTTGTAAAAGATTATTTATTTTCAAGGCATTTGTGCAGACAAAATAAAAGCACACATAATTTCCCTTTATCTTTGTAGTGAGAGCCTCAGACGTCATGTCGAATTTGCGAGTCGATCAATTTTGGTTCAACTGACAAGTTGAACTTAAGTTGAACTGCAGTTGAACATCTTTGCACGTGATGCTGACTGTACCGTGGGATCGCGGAAGCTGCGGCACTTTATGCACATCATCCACTGTTCCAAACCTCCACTGCGAGATGAAGCCGCGAACGAAGCAGGTTGTACAGGTCCAGAACCGGACTCGCATAGTGTTCCCGGATGTTGAAGATATCATCGAGAACATCGTGGAAAAACTGTTCCTCGCCGAAACAAGTGGTAGAAATAAATGCGCATCCACGGTACCCCGAGTTCAATTCCTTTTCATCGTCTGATATTCAATGATCGTAGAAATTCATCCGCTTGGCTCTCGTGTCGCGGAAATTCTTGAACCCAGTCCGCCGCAATCTATATGCCGACCTGCGAATAGGCGACCCTGAGCACTTTCTCATGCTCGCAGGGCAGCTCCGTGTATCCCCGCACCTTGCACGATTTGTGAAACATGCCTGGCTGTATTCTGGCTGCTCAGGACGCGCTCATTTCGATGAGTACTGGAGACGTGACCCTTTGAGGGTGACCAGTCATGCCATGAAATGCTTCCTCGACGCATGTCCCCTACTGGAAGGGCTTGATATCGATGGTGGAGATTATCTCGGTGCGCTCTCGTCACTAGGTATCGTGCGAAGTCCCTGTGTAGCCCGCCTAAAGTCCCTCGGACTGCATTGGTGTTCGAGTTGTGCCTCTACCAAATGCATCTCGTACCTCGACCAGGGCTGGCTGGACGATATCCTTGCCTTCCCTGGTCTCAAAAAGCTGGATATGAAAGGGTATCGCATTGACGGCCTATTAGGCGAGGAGGCTCAGGCTTCTGGCCCTCGTACAATAGTGCCCTCCGTCTCATTTCTCAGAATAGACAACCAATACAAGCTCATCTCCCCTTCCGACCTTACCGCACTGTTGTGCCGCCTGCCCGCACTCCAAAGGCTCGTCCTAGCCAACATGATGCCCATGCGGCCAGGGGAGTTTAAAAAATGTTTGGATGTCGTTGCGCCGACATTAACTTCGTTCTCCCTCAACGAAGACCGTCCCGACGACCACCGGTTGAGATCATGGGAAGACGACGCCGTGTCGGGCCTGGTCCACTTGAAAGAACTGGAGTTCTGGGGCGTCCCTGTCACCCCCGCACTATTCGACATGCTGCCTCCCGGTCTCGAACGTCTCGCGTTCTTTGGGAACGCGATGAAATTCCTTCCTACTCCGGAGATCGCTGCATGGCTCCGCCGCGACCCATACCCCCTCCGTGGAAGTCTCAAACGACTCGAGTTTGGCGGTGGATTTTGGACAAACAGCTTTGTAGGGGGTCCGAAGGCGTTAGATGCGGAGGTCGCCGATCTTGTTCGACTTTGTGATGGGTTGAACATTGAATGGAAACACACAGGGTACAAAGCTGAAGAGGAATACGACGACGACATCTTACTATTACTCTGAGGTGACGAATGGGAGGCATACTAGGAAAATCTTATCTTCTGAATCCGCTGTAGACAAAATATGTAATGCGAACAAATGATCCAAGTATTCAGCCAGCATTCCAATCTCATGTGCGAGAAATCTCAATCCGAAGCGGACCTTCAGTGCTATTGAACCCACTGATCTTAAAATAAAGTTCCAAGTTGAACATACAGTCGAGCGGGGTAGCAAGTTCGTGTCTCCCAATTCATGATATGTCTATGCCTGTCTGTTTTCAACTCTGCAATCTTCGTACCTCGGATCCATGATCCACTACCCTAGGGCGCAAGTCACCGTCGACAGCGTCGAACTACAGTGGTTGGTGCTCCTTCTCGAGTAACTTGGGCGGATTCAGAAGTCGACTTGCAAACATAGATCGAAAACTTCGCGGTCGCCGTACGCGAACCGTTTTTTCAACCATACTAGGCCCCAATAATAATACATAATGTCCACTGGAAGCTAGAAATTAACTGTATGCAGGAGGATGAGAAAGATGCCGAGAAGCAGCAGCGAGTTCCTCGAGATTTCGCAGCCGTTCCTCCACCGCCAGATCCCGGGCACGCACACCACTCAGGTCGTTGGAGTCCCACGCCATTACCACCGGTGCTATGGAGCTTGTCAGTCTCGATATCCGGCGTGGCCAGTGCGAACTACGCACCTGGTGGGAACTTCGAACTGGCAGACGCAGATGCTGTCGAGACCGGCGCGGATCCCACTGCTGCCATCGAGAGAGCGGACATCGAGGTCGAGTCCGAGTCGGCGCTGGGGACGAGGGGGCGCGAAGGCGGGGTGAACCCGCGATCGCTGGCAAGCAAGGGCGGCTGGTACGGCTCGATCACATATTCCGGGCCCGCGCTCGTGCTGCGAGGAGGCGCGTTCGAGCCGCCAAGAGGGGCGTTCGAGCCGCCAAGAGGGGCGTTCGAGCCGCCAAGAGGGGCGTTCGAGCCGCCAAGAGGGGCGTTCGAGCCGCCAGGAGGGGCATACATGCCTCTCTCCGCGCTGGACCGCCGGCAGCGCAGGAAGATAAATAACGCGCCTAGGAGGGCTAGCCCGCCGACGACACCGACCACGGCGCCGACAATTGTGCCGGTTTGAGATTTGTGTTTTATTGGGGCGCCAGTAGATGATGAAGAGCTGTAACGGAATACGTATCAGCAAGAATCAGGTGGAGAGAGCGTGTTTTTTCAACCTGGAGCTCCTATGTTTACACTGCGGGTCAAAAATGTTTATCGGCTGAGCAAGAAAGACGTACGATGTCGTGGATGCGCTCTGTGTAGTACTAGCGCTGATACTAGCTGAACTTGAGGAAGCGTCTGCCTGATTGACAGTAACCATTGCCCAATCGAACAGCGCGGACTGTCCTCCCACAGAACTTGTTTCCATTAACCATGTCACCGTGTGCTGGACACTCGCGTCCAGATTGTGGGCCGAGAAAAAAAGCGAATTGTAGATATATCCGTCCCCGGAATAATAGTGGAAACTCGTAGTGGACGGGTTACTCATCGCGAACGTAACGTTCGCGGGATTGGGGACATCGATCCCATAGATGTACACCGCGGTACCTGTGGACGTCGATGGCTGCTGATAAGAGGACGCATAATAACACATGAAAAGGAACGAGTTCAACGAACCTTGGAATATAAAAGAGCCAGAGCGGAGAGCACCGTCGTGCCAGCTCGAATTATGCGCGAGTCCAGGATCGGGTTGGGCGATGCAGCCTGAGCAAGGTGTGCTGGGGGTCACCGCGTTGTACGAGCCCACGAACGTCCAATAGGTACTGTTCGTGTCGTCGATAGTGATGTTCGTGAGGGTCGCATATGCCTGTCTGGAGGAGGAAGTTAGAAAGGCGTGCAGAGTCAGAACGGTCAGAGCCGGAAGCATCTTGGGGTAAATTAAATTTCCTGAGAATTTATTTTTGGCGACAACTGCAGTGACAAAGATCGCTGATCCGTTAGTTGGCGGCACAGCATTGAAATGGTTGAATCTGATGAGACCTGATTGAAGTTTTGAACTTAATCCTTATATAATTTCTGGGGGATCTTTTTGAGATCCACGCTCATTGGATCTCAATTGGACCTCTTGTCTCATCCTCTCCATGAGAAGGACGCGAGCCAGGGACAAGTTTCCCGCCTTTTCCGGCGCTTGAGCGCTTAGTGTCGCTAAGTTTGAACTGTGGGAAATTGATGACGGAATAACTTCCGTGACAGCCAGGCTTGGCACTCGCCTACGGTTGGTGTACCGTATCTCCAGACTAGTCCAGACCCCAGCCATATCCACTCAGCCTGGCCAGATTGTTGTGCATCATGCCCGCGCTTCAACCACGGAAGGTTAAAAATTGCGCCGTCATGACTGTAACGTCATAATTCGTCGACTGTCACGACGAATGGGCCTGGCTGGACCATAGTAATAAGACAATACGATGTCGGTACTGACCAGCTGAAAGAATTGCGCTGGAGCCTCTCTATGTCCGACTTGCTGCATCCCAGCTCGAACATCCGAACATCTCGTATTTTCCGGAACACGTGGAGATTTATTACTTCTGAGCAAATCGCTGCATGGCTCCATCCCCAGCAGAAATCTCAAACGACTCGAGTTTCGTGGTACCTTTAGGGCTTTAGAGAGGGATCGAGGGCGTCAAATGTGCGGGTCACCGATTTTGCCCAACCAAAAACACACGCTAAACAAGGATGTATTAATAGGGTGACAAAGGACGGAGGCATACTCGTTCGACTAAATCGACATCCTCGCTCATCAAATATATGGTCCAGTCTAGATACATGTGAACGAAATAACTATTTCGGAACGCATTCCAAACTCATCGGCGAGAAATCTCAACAAGAAGCGGACCTCCAATGCTAGTGACGAAATTATCTTGCAGGTTATCGAGCCAGTTATCGCTCTGGAATCCGTCCGCGAAACGGAGGTTGAACTTCTTCAGGAGCGTGCTGGTCACCATAAGCATCTCCCGCCACGCGAGCGACTTTCCGACGCAGTTGGCGGCGCCGTACGAGAACGGGATGAATGCCGCCATGTTCAACACCTCATCTGAGTTTTGTTGGCGGACCCAGCGATCTGGGTCGAACATATCCGGAGAAGGGAAGAAATTCTCCGCGCTGCGATGGAGGGCGTACGCCGGGACGTAGATCTGTGTGTCCTCGGGGATGAAGCTGGCCATACAGAATGAGCACTGCGCAATTTCCGACAAATTAACGTGCCTTACCAGCCAGCGACCATTCTTGCGGCCCCGCGATTAACTTGGCGGGTACCGTTCGTTGGGACCGGAGGCTGGAGGCGCATCGTTTCGTTCCTGAACATCGCCATGAGGAGACGAAACACGAAAATCACTCTGACTTACAAACAGGCCGTTAAAAAGCACAGCTCGCCGTGCTTAGTCGCATCCAACAGGGAGTCTCCATCAAGATAGACAGAGTCGACCTCAGCTTGAACGCGGCGGTAAATTCCCGGGTTAGAGAGGATAAACCACACGAAACTGGGGATAATCAAAATGGGTCTATCGCGGCACATGTCGGGCGGCTTACCTGCTAATAGCTATCGACGTTGTGTCGGACCCTGCGATGATGCTCAAAACACCGTCGGCAACAACCTCTGCGAAGGAAGGCTTCTCTTTCTCCATGCCGGCTTCATCCATCTGGGCAAGGCAGTCGGTGGTCCAATAATATTCGGAAGTGGACGTCAAGACTCACGAGATGATACCAGAGGTCTTTTACCTTCGAACCAGTCTTGATGCGATTCCCAGCGCATGTAGCACCGAATTTTCGGAGTTCTTTCAGCCCCCGAGTTGCCCCGGGTATCTTGTACAGAGTTGGCGCCACCCAGGGAATGTGCGACACCACAGCGATGCTCCTGGATTGGTTATTGGTTTGGCAAACGTCCAATGAAGGAAAACTTGATCTTACTTTGCGCCCTGTTCTAAGATAGTCCAGAGGCCGTCTTTATCTCCTCCGTCTCTCAACATCTCGAACCCGCCACCAAAACTGAAAATTATATGATTAATGACAATGTCTGAGAACAGGTTCACTTACGCCATATCTCCCATGAAGTCAAACCTAGATAAAGCTGTTAAACGACTGGATGCCGAGCAATTACATCCAAGGAGACGTACGTGAAGAAACTGAACCATGCCGCAATATCCACTGCACCCGAAAGCCCTTCCAACCGATCCATGAGTTGCGTTACCCGCTTCGCCAAAATTGACTCGTATTCGTGGAGAGACTCTGAGCTCATGCCTCGGTTCCAAATTCTGCGTCGATTCGCGTGGGCCTCGCCCCGGAGAGACAGAAGGCTGCGTGTAGAAAGCGTTGGGTCTGCCCGTGGCTCGTAGTCTGAGAAGTTTCAGAAAGGAACGCGAGTCCAAAATTAATTGGTACGTACATTGACCTTTCTGGAAGCCACCGGTACCCAGGACAGCTTTCACCGCGTCTACGTGGATGATAGATACCTCATTTGGGCCTGTTTGTAGAAATTTCAGCCTCGATCGAAATCAACAAGAAAAGCGGAGACAAAAGACCACCTGTCCTCAGGAAAGGCCCATACTTGTCGTGGAGTGCCTTGTTGACCCTATGTTGATCGCCACCGAAGCAGACCCACATACCCCATAGTTTGGTGATTTTATTGATTGTAGGGCCTGGGATGTGAGCAAGAGGGTGCCAGGGCGAGATCCGATAGATGGCAACGGACGATCCCAGTGAAAAGCTGAAGACGATGTAGGCCGTTAGGATGCGGAAAAGAGACAGCGGCGTGGCAAGAGCGACGAGTAACAGAGGCGGTTGAGCTGTCAATACAAGCAGTGGACCATGGGCGCTCTTCGGCTCAAAACGATTGAAATACACATGGTTAATCTACTCCATAACTGTATATCAGTTCTGAAACCTTCTAATGGATTGAAACTGACCAGTCCGAGCAGGATTGCAAGGGGAATCCAGCCGGTTTCTGAACCGCTGAATTGTGGAGGCATCTGAGCAAATTAGAGCAGAAAATTTTGAGAAAATGAGGAATATGCGCAGTCGTGGGTGGAGGATCGATTGCGTGTTGCTGGAGACCTATTTTAACCGAAGCTGTGGCTTACTCTTTTCAAGCTTCCACCATTCATGGACTTTGCCGGCATGTCAGGTGACGTCTTTTACCAAATCCGGTTACTTTACGTTCAACTTCGGTAAATGGGTTGCATACTCTATTGCTTCCGTACGAGTCGGCTTGATTCTCATCGTGCGGTGCAGTCGGATCTATCATGAGGCTGTCTTTTCCATTCAGGATGAAAGACCGAAACGTGGGGACCA
The DNA here is from genome assembly GCA_029378395.1 of Mycena leptocephala. Lineage (NCBI taxonomy): Eukaryota > Fungi > Basidiomycota > Agaricomycetes > Agaricales > Mycenaceae > Mycena > Mycena leptocephala. Next base: position 73,210 of record JARJLF010001348.1, read on the forward strand.
CCTACTATCAGTCACAAGCTCTTTGTAAATACAGAGCTCATGGTCGCCTTCAGCAAAAAATGCGCACAAAAGGTTTCATCACGACCCAGACTGACATGGCCAGCCAATCTCCGAAAAGACGCGATTGATTTTCCCAGTAGGTTACCGGCAAGTTACGGAGCTTTGCGTGAAGTCCAACAATGGGAGTCGTAAACCCATAAGTGAAACAACGACGCGATGCCACAGATTGCGCCACTAATACCACCACAACCATTCATTATCTTGTGGTAGGACCTGAGAGGAACTTCCTGGCTAACCAGATGGCACGAGAGATCATGAGATACAGTAGGTTGACCAGATTTGGCAAAACTGCAAAATAATTGAGTTGCCCTCCTCCGTGTGTTCGGAACCTCCTTTAAATCAAGAAATTTTGGGAATAGCATCTGAGGAACATCTGAGAGGGAGATAATGCCCGCTCCGGCATCTGTTTTATTCGGGAAAATCTGGAAAATAATACGCCAAAGAAAATTCAATTGGGAGAGCGTGACAGAAGATATTGCACATTTCCTCTCGTACAGACATTTGAGATGGTGTAGATTTATCTCCCAAAATTCACTGTAATTTGAGGGGAACTTGGAGCTACAGGCTAGTACCGAACCGCTGGGCGTTTCGCTCTCACGTGGTTTTTCACTCGTAGCTTCCTCACTATATGTTTTTTGGATAAGCTGGAATAAGCTATTTGGCAAGCGATGTAAAGTGATTTTTTTTACATCAAGTCCCAGAACGTTTTACATTTAACAGCATATTTTTGGTTTACATCACTTGCCAAACAGCTCCAATGAATTCAAATATTTTCTGCAACAGAATTCAACCCGGCGCTTGAGGATTGCTTGAGGAACGAGCAACATTGGAGCAACAAGAAGTTGAACTGCCTGCACTGCCACTTCACGTGGCCGATGATCCGGGAGTTACGGCAGGCCGTTCACTTGCTCTTCACCGTCAATCTCCGTCGTCTTCATGGCTTGCTTTCGCGTCATACCCCGCAGAGCGCACCGCATACTACCTAGTTTCACTGCACGGCGCCACGTTTCTTTCTACAATGTGGAAGTCGCGGGCTTGACAGATGAAGAGGCCGAAGTGAGTGCGTTGGTTCATGAGCCTTCTGACCCTCAACAACCACCCATAACAGTTCCGAAATGCGGTCAATGAATTCGCAGACAAGGAGGTTGCACCCCGCGCTGCAGAAATTGACAAATCGAACAACTTTCCCTCGGTATGTTAAGGGAATGTTACAACAAATAATACCAAATGCGTGCCACAGGATCTCTGGCCGAAAATGGGCGCCATGGGCCTGCTGGGTATTACTGTTTCTCCGAAATATAATGGCCTTGGACTCGGCTATCTCCATCACACCCTCGCCATGGAAGCTTTATCGAAGGCTTCCGGCTCCGTTGCTCTATCTTATGGCGCGCATTCGAACCTCTGTGTAAATCAGATTCACCGGCATGGCACGACGGCGCAGAAAGAAAAATATTTGCCTGATTTGATTAGTGGCGCGAAGGTAGGCAGTCTGGCGATGAGTGAAGTAGGCAGCGGGAGTGACGTGGTCAGTATGCGACTGCGGGCGGACAAAGTCGATGGGGGCTGGAAGCTAAATGGGAACAAATTTTGGTGGGTGCTTTAATATGTACGTAGAATTCCGATTAATTAACGTATTTCAGGATAACTAATGGCCCGTCTGCATCAACGCTCGTGGTTTACGCCAAGACTGCCCCGGAGAAGGGCTCCAAAGGCATCACTGCGTTTCTCATTGAACGCGGTTTCACCGGATTCTCGACAAGCCCTAAGCTAGACAAGTTCGGCATGAGAGGCAGTGATACGTGCGAGCTCGTGTTCGAAGATTGCCTGGTTCCAGAAGGTCTTTTGCGTCTGCGAGTCGTTGTTCGGCACCTTCTCACCAACGCTGTCCAGAAAATGTCCTCGGCGAGGTCAACAGGGGCGCATCGGTGCTAATGTCGGGCCTGGATCTCGAGCGGCTTGTTCTCAGCGGGGTACGTGGCTTTTTTAGTTACCCTTGATCATCCCTCCGACGCCGCGGTTCGACACAGGGGCCTCTTGGGTGTGTTTTGGTCCTTGGTCATGCATGACACATCTGACCTATGACCAGCTTAATGCAGGCCGCATTTGACTATGCTATCGAGTATGTACATGAAAGGAAACAATTTGGACAGGCCATAGGGACCTTTCAATTGATGCAAGGTGTGCTCGCTTTCCTTTTGCAAACACGAAATTGACTGTTGGACAGGAAAGATCGCTGACATGTACACGAACCTAAATGCCAGTCGATCGTATGTGTACGCCGTGGCGAGAGCCTGTGATCAAGGCAAGATTAGTCGAAGGGTACCTTTCCTCGTGTTATTTGTCTTCTGCTGCTGAGCGCCCGTCAGGATTGCGCAGGGGCTATTCTCTACTCTACCGAAAAAGCCATCGAAGTCGCCATTGAGGGTATGCAGAGCCTTGGAGGGAATGGTTACATTAACGGTGATTCCCCCCCTTGAATCTTGCACATGTGCTTACGCTGTAAATAGACTATCCGATGGCGCGACTCGTCAGGGACTCGAGGCTATACGCTGTCGGAGCTGGAACACAAGAAATTCGACGCATGTTGATAGGTCGCGAGTTCAACGAGCAACTGTTGAACAAGGCATAGACACTAGCACAGGAGACAGGTAGCAGGCAAAAGTCAATTTAGTGGTGACATTTGAGGTTTGCGGAGTGTAAACGGCGTCCGATCGATCAAGGTAACGGATCGAAGACATAATGAACTCGGAGTTGATGAGACAGGGGCACGATTGGTATAACTGTGCAGCACATGTGCATCGTAATCTTTCCGCCCGTCCCTGGTGTCTTTCTCCTCCATGCCCACGCATCCCCTCTCCGTTCAGTCCAACCGCAAACCCTCTCTCGAACTCTCTCATTTTTCAACCATGTTCCAACAATGGGATTTGGGCTCAGAAGAAGCGTCCCCAGCCTCGCGTAGGGGGTCTCAGCACTTCGGCTCGGATTACTCGTCCAGTTCGCAGACGTCGGTCTCCAACCATGACTTTGACGCCCCGCTGGGGCCGCCGCATACGCGTCAAAGGACGACCCAGGCGTGTGATAAATGCAGGGATAGAAAAACCAAGGTACGCTCGTCTATTACCCTCAAATTTCACGGACAAGACGTTGTTTCAGTGTTCTGGTGATCATCCTGTCTGCAAACGCTGCACTGCCCGGGGTTTGATCTGTCACTACGCTGGGCGAGAGCGCGTTCGGGGCCCAGCCAGGGCGCGATTACGGAATGCGATGTCCTCCTCTTCGCTTGATCTTCACTTCTCGGGAGACTCGGACGGTGACGCCCAAATGATCAAGCAAGAAGATCCAGCCCAGTCGCTCATGTATTCGTTGGAATACCTCTCCCATCAGCAGTCGCAGTACCAGCATTTAGCCTTTCCGACGCAGCACCCATTTCCGTACTCCCAGCCGTGTTCACTGGGCGGTTCCCCCGCACGCGACTTTCAGCTCTCTAGAATGTCACTGCCTCAGATCTCTCACCGACGCGTTCAAAGTCATTCGGGTTTGGGAGCAGGAGAGCCATACGGACACCCTCGTTATCACCCCAGCGGCTCAACCGTGTCTCGTTTAGGCCCAGCATCGGTGATAGAGTTTGACATGCGCATGTCAAATGGTGGGCAGATGCAGGACTACCGAGAGGATGGGTTCGTTTTCATTATCCGCCTTTCCTTTCGTTTTTCAACTGATGTATGATCGACCAGTTCTGAGCCCCCATCGGCCACCGCATCTATTTTCAGTGTCGGGGACATTTCCAATTCCTCCGAGTCATCGGAGAGCACATTTTCTGAGCCGCTTTCACGCTGTGCATCCGCGCTTGATTTCCGGTTGATGAGCCAGATACCACAATATCGTCACCAGAGACTCTCCCATTCAGAGAGCGACGCTAGAAAAATGGTGGGCTACCGTGCCGCGTTCCATTCACCTGCATCGATCGTCTCGGGCAACGAGCCGTCGCCGGGGTTGGGTCCTGCCGAAATCTCCGTCCCGCCAATTAACCAAAAATTCGGGAACCCTTGGGCGGATGACCAGTCTGTGACGGTGCGCGAGGTAGAGCTGGTGTACCCTTCTCCAATATCGCCCATTAGTCTCACCAGTGATGCTATCGACATGATGGCACGCGCTGGTTTTCATAGCGGGGATCTCTAAACTAGATGGTTTGGGTTGCAGCATAGTTCCTGTTTAACGTAAAATTCAATAGTTCCGCCCCCTCTCATCTCAATGGTTTGGGTTGCAGCATAGTTCCTGTTTAACGTAAAATTCAATAGTTCCGCCCCCTCTCATCTCAATGACTGTTTTGGATTCATTCTGATTAAGAGTCTTGCGAAATTAGCTTGAAACACGCGGTCACGTGATCATAAAGTCTTCAACCGTTTTTTTGATCATTCAAAGTTTTGGGTTTGAGAATCTATGAAGGTGCTCTTTTCAAACCGTGGTTGGCGTGTCCTATCTTGATCCGAATGTCAGCTTTGATGCGCTTTGAGCATACGCGCCTACAGTCCAAGCGAACAATTGATGGACCTCGACAATGCGCAATCAAATTCGGTTTCTGAATCAGGGTTATAAAATATCAAAGCGGGAATTCGGCTGCGGTATAAAGTTGGAGAAAAAGAGTGCTGAAATGCCACCCCTTTTTTCTGTCCTCTCACTTGTCTAAATCATGTCTACTTGGTATCCTGAAGGCTACAACCCACATCAGCAGTATTTTTATCCCCTGGACCTCCGCCACTCAGTGCCGCAACTTCCAATCCGAATCCTCCTCCGTGGCGCGGCTACCAGCCCCGCAAGAGTGAGAACGACAGTGGCAAAACCTCGAGCTCTCAAGTATCAGTGGCGCCTGTGCATGGCCGCAATACCAATTCAGGCCACCCACAGCTCGACCTCGTCGACGGCATAGATTACTTCAAGGTTCGTCTCATTGACACTCACGAAGACTGGCTTTGAATTCCTCGCCGTTTATAGATTGGCGAGACGGTCCGCATCCGCCGCTGGACCGCCGTTACAGATAGTTTCTCCGAATGGGTCACAGGTCAAATAGTCAGACCTGTTCTGGTCGAGAAGACGGTAGACAAATCTGCATTTGCTGCATTTCGTATACCGACCAAAAACAGGACGGGACTCAGATGCGATCGTATTTGTGTTCCTATGTGCACGGTCGCAACAAGGAGCGTAAGGAGAAGCTGTTTTCCCCTCATACCCAGGAGATCACGACTCTTGAGTCCGACCCAGTCTCGGCCACACCTATGCTTCGCCTCGGCGAGAAGAGTCTTGTTTTTGCTCCGATTCCTGTCAACGCTCCACCCGGAACGAGCAAGCAAGTGATATACTGGCCGGCAATCGTCCTTGTACGTGGATATTCCAAGTTTCTGTAGACGGGGAATACTGAATCATTACTTTGTGTAACTTGTAGACTTCGCCTAATGAGCAAGGAAGTGTGCGCCTCCGAATCCTTGCTGGTCCGGCGGCAAAGCGTGAGATCATTAATTTTGCTATCAAGCATGCGCGCCCGTACAATGCGGAATCTGTTCAGATCCTACGGCAGAGGGGGTTCCAAGTTGAAGGGGATGGCATTAATCGCTCTTTTTGACCAGCTTAGTTGAAGTCAGATGTTAGATGTCAATATGTTAGTGCCGAGTTCGGCAATTCTCTGAGTCTGAAGTCATCGGCCTGCGAAAAAAATACGCCCACACAATGCACCTATGACACTTCCGCTGCGCCAATTCAGGCCACCTCCCATTCCAATCTCCGGAGACGAATTTGCACGATTTTTCAAAAGATGTGTTCCTCCGACCGGGTGGTCGAAGTTCATAGGCGCGTCGCTGTCGCCTGAACTACGCGTCAACTAATTGACCGCGTCACTTAGCTGTTGGGCTTTCTGGAGGCGCTGATTCTACTTGTCTTCTTTTCTTGGTGCATCGCTATCTTCAAGAATTACACAAAGATACCCCGCGAGCTCGTCCTTCTGCCCTCATTTCTCTGACCGTCAATCATGGGTTGCAAGCTTCCTCAGACGACATGGCAAAACACTGTTCAGACCATGCAAAATCACTGGGCGTTCCCCATATCACTACCAAAATCCCCTGGTCCGAGCCGCCGTTTCCAGAACGGCCGAAACCCGGTCAACCGTTCGAAGAAATTGCGCGCAATGCGCGGTACCATGTTCTGTTTCAGACCATGCGCCGGGCGGGTGCAGACATTCTCACTCTTGGCCATCATGGTGACGACCAAGTTGAGACATCGCTCATGCGAATAGCTAGGGGAAGCTCAGAACTTGGCGCAGGAGGCATGAGGAAGTGCCGGAGATGGGGTATGGGTGGAAACAACAACGAGGACAATAACTTAGGATGGGCTGGAGTAGAGGGAATGAAGAGATGGATCGTTCGTCCGCTGCTGGAGGTTTCCAAGGTATAAGGCCTTACCATGCCCTGACGCGTCGTTGATGGTTTCCCCAAGGAGAGAATTCTTGCGACTTGCGACGCCAACGACCTTGAATACGTTACGGATTCCACAAATTTCCAACCAGCGCTGAGTTTACGCAATGCTGTCCGTTATTTAATAGCCCAAAATACCCTCGATCCGCAAGTACGTCCTGCTCTGTTTGACATCTTGAAGTCCGCTGGAGCTTCGAACTAGAAAATCGGGCTTGATTTACCCACGGATATCGCGGAAAGCTTGGATAAAATGCAAGCCGGCATATCCTCTTTACAATCTGTCGACATGGATCCGGAGGAAGGGTTAGACCACCTTCGAACGTCTGTGACGGTGCTTTCTGAACAAGTCGAAGACATCGACCATCTAGGTTCGCACTTTTTCTCTTTCGACATCGAAATTCATGCCTCAGCTGTTATATTATCTTATCACCAGTTGATGCCTGCCTCAACCGGTGCCATTTGCGGTCACCGGCCAGCACGTACTTGGTTTCCTACCGTGGTCTTTCCACTATCCGAAACCCCCTCGTTCAGAGAGGTGTTGTTCTCCGCATTATGCGCTATGTTTCGTTCCATGCTTGGGGAACCGTGCGGGCTGATGGAGATCGTCGAAAAACTAGCCTGGACCGTATTATCCGGAATCTGTGGACACCAGATCCATTCAAGGCTGGGATCCCGTCCTTCGTCGCGGGAGGTGGCGTCTTGTGGATCCCTGTCGTCGTTGGGAGTAAAGGCATGATGATTCCTTCTGGGCCAAAGCCGCCTGAACTCGGTCCCGGCGAATTCACCGGCTGGCTGGCGGCGCGGCAACCACCTTTGGGTCGTCGTCGGATGGAAGAGAAGGGTTTATCCAGTCCATTAGTGGTCAATATTACTGACAAGCTGCGTTCGCAACTCGAGGCGAAACATGAAAAACGTGGGCAATTACTGGACGTTTTCTGGGATTGCCGCTTCTTATTGCACTTCGACATCGATAAAATGCCGGACGACGTCATTCGAGGCATTTTGGATGACGGCGAAGAGATTTGGTTGCACCCGCATACTAGATGGTACTGGCCCAAGGTTATGCACTACAAGCCGAAGCTGGGATCGGAGACGCTACTTCACTCTACCTTATCTGTGCCAAGGGAAATTCCGGTTGAACTGGACAGGGATGCGATGACGTCGTGGTCATTCCAGTTCATAGAGGAAATGACTTCGAGTTGGATAAAGATCGAGTGGATTAGATCAATCTCGGCGCTTTAACAGAGACTGTCCAGTACTGCGTACTTAGCTAAAAAAATCGTTCACAAACGAGCAAGGTGCGTAGAGGCAAGGAAATTTTCCACCACGTCGTGCCACAACTGGGACGTCGAAATATTCGAACCAGTGGTGCCGAAGTCCAGAGATTCAACTGCTCCAGGTTGGGTGCCGACTTCAACCGGTCGAGCCCAAGGGATGCGTGGAGAATCTCTTGCCCACAGTAAGGCGGAACAACAGCGTCAAGATCGCCGTGAATGACAAGAAACTGTATGCTGCGAGGGAGTTTTGCATGCAGACCGGGTGAAATCAAATCGGTTCATCTAGGAATAGGTAAAGATTGAGCTGTGGTTCCGTCGCATCGACTGACCGCTTTTAATTGCTTCACTGGCAGTATGTTAACAATTTACTTTAGATCGCATGGATTTGACGCACGAATCACTTTTCGGGGCCTGCGGGCCGCGGCACATGCATTAGGCATACATGACAATTTTCATAACCATCATAAAGCTTACCGCCCATGTATCATGGTAGCGAGCAACGAGTCCAGCCGCTGTGCATTTTGAGGATGGGAAAGCCACTTCGGATCGAAGGCCCTTTCAAGGGTAGGTCTCGCTAAATCCAATTTCTCCCCGTCGGTGAGTGGATGATCGGGTAATGGTTGGATGGGCAACCCAATCGCGGGTCGCGCAATACAGAACAGAGCGAACCGGTGAGCAGAACATGTGTAACCCGGAAAGGGAGAGGTGTTGGACGTTCAGGATGATACGGAAGAAACAACAGCTGTTGCGTGACTACTCCTGAAATCTTTGTTATTTCTTTGGACTTTCACAAAATGAGAAGAGAATCTACCTCCCATTGAAAATCCGCAAATTGAGAGTTCCTTCCACCGTAGATATTCGAGGAGGAAAAGCAGGTCGCGCGCGAGAAGCTCGATTGTGAACTTTTCGTCGTTCGCTAGTTTTGAATCACCCATGCCTCTATGAAATCACATATGTAATGGACGCAGCATCCAGGTGCAAGCTCACTTGCCTGTGATCGTATACCAGCACTTGAAACGTGAAAAAATCAATACACAAGTGATAAATCCAGACAATCCCGGGCCCACGGATTACCTGGGCGTACACGGGAAAGCGACGTCGACAATCGCTCCCAATCGCCTCGGAGCGAGCTCACCCCTCCGATAAGTACAATCGAGGTAGTCCGACCCAGGTGTTCAGCCCCCAAAACCTGGAAGCCGATTTGCGCACCATCCGGAAGAATGACGTGGGGCATCTGTCGGATGGGACAACGAAGGACCACGTCCGTTGAATGGAGTTCAAATACGCGATTGACCGTGTAAAAATGAAGAACCTCTTCACCTTCGGCTATTGCAACTAACCGGAACAGCCGTAACCCCATTCAGCATGCAGTGGGCACCGGCGTTTAAAGTGAAGACGGGTGCAATATATATCATACACATGGAAATATGTAGTCAGCCTCGAGGAAGATCCTTATTTTAAATAAATATTATAGCGTAGCCGGTTCGGAGGAACTGGGTGTTGTAGCCGATTCGGGTGAAATGGGCGTCGTGATTGGTTCGGGTGAGGTCGCTGACGGTTCAGGGATACGGAGGAACTCTGTAATGACATCGTCCCATATCTTGGCCGCAAAATAGAGTGAGAAGTTGTGGCCGAACTGTAAGGTGGGAAGTTTCCCAGGTTCAGGGCCAAATTCAATGAAACGCGAGCCAGGTATTCGCCGTAAAATTTCCTGGGAAGAACAGAAAGAGTGAGGAGGCTGACGATAAGCGGTCGTGCTTTTATTCACTTTACTGCACTCGAATGGGATGATTTGGTCGGCCTCGCCGTGAATAACCAGGACTTGCATGTCGGCGGGAAGCTTCTCGAGGAGATCTGCAAAGTCGAATAATAGAAGCTTCACTTGTAAATCAGTGTACACCCAAATAGTAAATGTTGCCCGCACTCACTGCCTTCCTCTGTCTGCCTGCCAAAGTATTAAATGAGCAAGCGACAGATATCATAACATTGCCATACTGATGGTATGCAGTGACCGTGGGCTGCGGGAAATTAATAGGGTACGAAGAGCGGAGATAAATACCTTACGCTCCGGACATGACTCGCTGGATCATAAAGTCGATGTATTTTCCATTCGTCTTCAGCCAAGATGGATCCACCGTGGATTCTATCGTCCGCCGGATGCTCGTGTATCTTTCGGCGTTGGTGGGAGGCTTCTGTGGACCAACAGACGGCTCTGGCACGGCTTGGAGTCTATGCAGGTATCGTCCGACCTGAAGCATAAAATGAAAGAACCAAAATACCCGAGGTTGGGATCACGCAGGACTT